>CAJVPZ010003704.1:0-10722 GCA_910592135.1 Racocetra fulgida | reverse complement strand
GATCAAAGTCTTGTTGTCTATAAAATAAAGAATACATTTGTTTATATAATATAACCTTAATGAAAGTAAGAAAAAGTGTAAAAAATTTTAAAGTACCATTACCCGAATCAATCTTGTCTACTTTCTGATGATTTCAATGAATTATTCATTTTTCCTTTAGTCCCTCTGTTCCAACATTCCAATTTTTTAAGTGTATTGGCTTCGTCAAATACCAACTGATTAACTTTCTCAAATACAGACCATTTTATATTAATAGTATCGCACCAAGTATTTACTCTAATTAGTAACACCTTAATAATCTGGGGCGACATAAAGTAGATTATAATTTAGGATTACTCTGGAGTACCTTATTCCATTGACCTATATGTTGACAGATCAAAGTCTTGTTGTCTGTAAAATAAAGAATACAGTAAAGAAAAGTGTAAAAAATTTTAAAGTACTATTACCCAAATCAATCTTGTCTACTTTCTGATAATTTTAATAAATTATCCATTTATCCTTTAGTCTCTCTGTTCAAACATTCCAATTCTTCACGTATATTGGCTTTGTCAGATACCATCTGATTAACTTTCTCAAATATAGCGTTACAAAATTTCTGCATCAATGTCATCTTGTGTTTTGAGTTAAAGGGCTAACATTAAAATTAAGGTAACTTCTCTATAATCACAACTTGGTTTTAAGAATTTTTGTGCTTATAGAAAGTTGTACTTATATAGAGGTTAATTTTTATGTTTAATATAAGTTGGTTGTAAAAATTGTGGTGATTATAAGTGACTCTAATACAAGCATACAAACTATGAAGCTATTATTTGTCAATTAATTAATAGTGCCCAACGCAAAATCCAAATCCAATTATACTTTTAATTGCTTATAATTCTTAATCCACGAACCTAGCATTACACTAAAGATCAAACTCAACATTATAATTCTGTTTGTTAATATAAGTCCTCTGCATGATGTAGTTTACTAGTTTTGTGACGATGCATCTCTTTTCTGGACGATAAAGGCAGTTTGCAAAACTTTCTTCAATGAATGGTAGGGGTAACTTCAAGATTTTCTTCAGATTGATTCTCAAATACAATTAACTCTATAACGAACTAAAGTCGGTAAAGTGACATCTAGAGGATTATACGCACAATTCACAGTTTCTTCAAGTGATTATAGCCGGGTTCTAACATTATATTTAGGACAATGTTGCTTTTGCTAAGTGAGTACTTCAGGATCTTCTGGGAACTGCTTATGCATATAGATCTAAATTGCACAGATTTAATAGCCATATAGTCATATAGTATATCTCCAAGAGAAAAAATCTACATACGTATGTATGTACGATAATTTTTAAAAATAGATTAGGGTATTATTTTTAGAACTCCGTGTTATTCTCTTAATTGTTTGTAAACAATAAAGCACATATGTATGTATATCAAGTATCGATGTGCTAAGGTAATCTGATATACGAGTATATATGGTATACGGGGTATACAGAGTATATTCAGAAAATTTTGTTTTATCAATTTTTTCAACCATTTCGAAAAGCGCAATAATCAATCACTTGAAATATATGATATATGGAGTGTGCGATTTAGTGTAGTGGTTGGGTTGTCACTCTTCAAGCAGCACATCTAGAGTTCAATTCACACCGATAGCAAAAAATTGAATTCTTTCGTATAATGGCAACTCTCTCATATATTAGAAAAAAGATCCTATAACATCATATCTTATATAGGAAGAATATCTATTGTACTATTGTGTTGATCTAAAGGAGATCTCAGACCATTTGTGTAATGTACAAGTTGCACAAAGAGAATACAAATCGGTAAGATGGCATAAACTCATAATAAATCCTCAGATCATGTTAATCTGATGAATAGCACTATGAGAAGCTCTTGGCAAGACCCGAGTAGAGAGATAGCACAAGCTTTTGATGGTGCTTACCGGAATAGGCTCTACTTGAGGCTGAAAAACTGAACAAGGCAAGAGTACTAGCAAGTTACTCCACCAACCAGGCCACCGGGTTAACAGAAGAAAAGACTGGTATCCTTTCTAGGCCATCTGGATTGGTAGTCTGGAGAGACCAGCTAGGGGGTACTGAAAAGGAAAGTACTGGGTTGTCTTGGAAGAAGGGTACTAGGGCTTGGGTGAACTTTGCAAGGGCCAGGTAGTTAGACGATGTGGCCTGCCTGTAAAGGTTTAGAACCTATTTAGCTATCTATCTGCGGTAGAGATTAGCAGTATAACCTGCCTGTAAAGATATAAAACCTATTTAGTAATATCTATCCGAAAAAGACTAGGTTATACATTAAAAGTGGATAACAGATGGCTCTAGCAGATGATACACTCGAGGATGAATCAGCAATACTAGTAGTTCTAGAGGTGAACTTGCAACTATATATGCCACCAAAATAGGTTTTCAAAAAACCCCTATTTTGTCTCTATTAGAGCAATTTAAAATTTTTTATATACAATAACAAATCTAATTTAGATAGTTATATTTCTTATAATTTCGTCTCTTCAAAAAAAGTGTTAAAAAATTTCATCTTTTAAGTAAAGTAGGTCAAAAACAATTTCGTTTTCAAATTTTAATTTCGTATCCCGAAATCTAAAATAATTTCGTCAGCATGTATACTTGCAACGATCTTGGAACTTAAACTGACTAATATATTGCATATTCCGGGTGAGGTTAGATGGATTGGCATAGAAAACTCAAATCAGAGAGTTTAATTGAGTAACTTAAGTAATAGTAGGTTACAGGTATGACATCTAGTGTAGAACCTAGTAATAGGTAGATACTTAATTAGGTGCTCAAAAGACACAGATATGGCTAGAATATACTCTTGTCAGAATATACTTGTCTAGAGCCTCCTTGAAAAGAACACCACATGATCTTAGTATCTAATAAAAGCAGTGAGCCAAAGAGGCTAACCTTGACTACAAAAAAAGAAATATATGATATATATATTAGTTTAAGTTCTAAAATTGTTGCATTCTATCTATAAGATAATCATTTTTGGCATACTTTTGAGTATATTACTTGCTAGAGTAGTCCAGTATCTATTATTATCATATTATCTAGTATTTTAGATAAGTTTTACTGGATAGATTCTATACTTTTACAGGTAGGCTACACTGCCAATTCTTTTTGCAGATAAGTTTGCCAGATAGGTTTTAAACTTTTATAGACAAGTATATTACTGAATCTCCTGGCCCTTACAAAGTTCATTTAAACTCTGATACTCTTCTTTCTAAACAATCTGATATTTTTTTTTTAGTATATCCTAGCCAGTTTCTTTAGACTACCAATCTAAATGGCCCAAAAGAAACACCAGTTCCATAGTATCTGCTAATTTCTTTTCTCTGATTGATACTTAAACTAACAACCTAGTTGATAGAACAACTTGTTAGGTACTCTTGCTATATTTAGTTAACTAGTCTCAAATAAAACCTATTTCAATAGCTATTATTGAAAGTCTGTGCTACCTCTCTATTCAGATCTTGTCAAATATATATTCATCTTTTCATTTTCTTGAATTAATACAATTATAAAAACTAGGTTTAGGTCGCAGATAACTTTAATGTAAGCTCTGTCTGAGTCTCTAGTCTTAGTATCCTTTGGATATAGAGTTCAAATAATGTAATTTCTTTTTTGTAAAGAAGTTTAATTGAATTTTAATAAAGATAGAGGCATGGCCTCACCTTTGAAGATTAAAAAAAAAAAAAAAAAACAATTATAAAAACTTATCTTAGGTTTGCACTGCCCAATATCAGCTTGTATATTTTTATATAACTTATATATTGCACGAATGCTTTATAATCTTCTAATCTTGTTGATGCTACTAAAATTATAGGATCTGGTTCAACTAATTGTCAAAATACAGTAGCTATCATATAAGCAGAATATTCGAAATTTTGCTATTGGTAGATTTCAAACTCCACCTGCTAATATGCTGCTTAGAGATGCAATAATTTAATTACTTTACTAAGTTATTATATCTTTTAAGTGAGTTTTGTTTTAGTTAATTAATAATAATTGTAAATAGAAATTTTTATAATTTTTTGAATAATTTAATTTTAAATAAATAAAAGTAGAATAGCTAAATTAAAAAGAAAAAATTTATATAATTTGTTATAAAAAATATATATAATCAACCTTCTCTATAGTCACAAAATTAATATAATTTTTATTAATTATTTATAACTATATAAAAAATATCTCCATATTAGTTATATCTTTTAATAATTATAGTTTTTTGTATTCTGAAGATGTGACTATAGAGGGTTTGACTATATAATAAATTATTTTTTATATAATTTAAATATTTATTATAAAATTAGAATATTCTATAAAATAGATAGACAATATAAAAAATAAACTTTATTAATAATTAGTAATTATTAATTTTTTAATAGTAAAGTTGCAAAGTTTTGCAAAGTTTGCCCACCTATTTTATAAAATATCTAAACTTAAAAATTATTACTAATTAAACTTTTTAAATTATAATTAATTTTATAATATATAAATAAAATTAATATCTATTATAGAACTATTATATCTTGTAAAAATATATTTATATACAGTATATTACAAAATTTTTTTGAGTTGATCTAAAATTGTTTAGATTATATAATATTAATAAATTTAATTAATTAATTTATATAAAGCTATAAATAACTTTAATATTAAAATTTATATCTAATAATTAAATCTTATATACTACCATTAGAATCAGAAAACCTATTCTACAAACTTTATATAATAGTTAAAATTAATTTACTTAATAAATTTTTTTATAAATTAAATATAAAAAAAATTGTCATTAAGTTTATATATAATTTCATTAAAATAGTACCCTCTATCCTTAGAGCTAACATTTTCACATCAATTATGTGATTTGATGTAGTTTGCTAATCAGGCGCAACTTTAATATGTACGGTAATTAAAATTAGCGTTAATTTGATGTTACACAAGATTACGCTATACCATGGTGATCTGTTCGTAGTTACGTACGTACGTATAAAGCATATAACAATAATTTCCCAGCCTAAATACGGATTCGTTTTAATAGTAATTTTTCGCTTGCTAGATAATCTTGAAGACGTAATTAAAGTTTACAAAACGTAATTATGATTTCATTTTTATTGTTTCTTAAATTAAACAAAGTGCATTAAACCAGAGATCGTCTAAGGCGGGCAATTTCTAAATTACTATATACTAATTTATATATTCTGTAAAGCAAAGATCACGTGACCTGTATAAAATACTACAAGACATCAGGCGGTTTCTTGAAACAGGTTACTTTTTGTATCTATCAATACCTTTTATTTTTTGAGCTAATAAATACGTATTTAAAGTTTGCTTATTAATACACTATTACAAATGGCAGAATGAATTTAGTCATATGAAACTATTTTTATCACGGATATTAAAGTTATAACTCTAAATCAAGATGCTTTCAGGAATTGATGCGAAGAAAGCATGAATTAAAACATGACCATATGATTGCATAATACTCACACAGAATTATAAATTTGCAGATAAGGGTACTTGTTCGAATGCTTGATTGATAATTACTTAATGCTGGCTTATCTATAAATTATCATCGCCACGTATTATCTAATAATTTTCTAACGTCATGCGCGTAACAGAAATCCGGATGAAATGCAAGAGTGAGATAAATTCAAAGCCAAAATATACATATCTATCCCTCCCATACTTGTTGGCAAAACCTAAAGTTCAAATAACAATTGCCATTTATAAAAAGAATATATTTTGCATTAAAAATCGGGATATCACGTGAATTACGCCATTTTAAACACCGACTTATGATATAGACGCCGAAAAGTACATTTGTCGATACTATATTTGCACAAAATAACGCCGTGAAGAGTCATTTGGAGACACTTATTTAGAAAGCTAATATTAATTAGCCGAATGTAATCTTTGGACAATTAATTTTTGGCTTTTTTAAATTGTCTCGAAATAATGTCCAGCGCGTTGTTTTTGGATTTTTCCTGCAAATATCATCCTTTTCAAGACCAAAAAAGCCTTGTTTCCGATATTCTACAGAATTCGAATTTTCAAATTTACCTAGTTTACAGAAAACATGTGTACATACCACTTTACGAAAAGCATATAATTGTCTCAATATTAAAGTGATCTTCTATGGTATTTTTTACTGCTTAAAAAGTCACATAATGTTTTATATATAAGAATATGATAACTTTTAAAGCTATTAACTTTGTATAAAGTTATATTTTATAAAAAGTCAATAATGATTATATAATATTTAAGAAGCCTACGAGAATGTAGTAATGACATATTCAAGATCACATCAAAAGAGTAAGTATACGAACACTAGTGTCTGATGCGATGAGATAAATTATGTGAGCGAACTGGGTCATTCATTATGTGTACGTAGTAGCAGCACCCTATATGCATTATATGTATTCTTTATCGATTAGTTTGGTAAATTGTGCGCGTAATCCTGGACACTTTAGTGCCATAAATTTACTCATTCTAAACGTGATTTTCAGATATAACCGCCGTAGTAATTAATGAATGAGCCGTAAATGACAAACAAACGGATAAAGCCGAACATTTTTTGGAAAAGAATGTATATCACATATATACATAAAGACGGAAAAATGGAAAATTCACAAATATCTCCTTCACTAGTTCACAAATATCTCCTTTACTAATTCACAAATATCTCCTTTACTAGTTCACAAATATCTCCTTTACTTGTTCACAAATATCTCCCTTACAAGTTCACAAATATCTCCTTTCTAATTCACAAATATCTCCTTTACTACGTAGTTCACAAATATCTCTTTTACTAGTTATAAACATTTCCCTTACTAGTCTTTATTATTAGTTCACAAATATCTCTTTTCTTAATTTATACAAATATTTTCTTTACTAAATTTGTTTGTTATTGACAATTATTGTTATAACGATAGATAATTGAGTAATACATTAATAGTTTGATTATAATCCATCAGTTGTGTAAATCTATGCCCATCAGAGGTTTATCAATCTGCGAGAGGTAAATAAAAGATGTCAGATATTCTATTTACAACTAAAATCACCCAGTCTTTCATAGCACACAACTAAATTGGGTCAATCGGAATTCTAGACTCGTGCTTAGAATATTGGTTTAATTCGTGGAGTTCTCGTTCTTTGTTAATCCGTATTTCTTTACACAACTTGAATGTTTTACGCCCTAGGTGAATAAGTGGGATTTATTAGCGACTAAGCTGGGCAGGTAGGCGGTTTTTGCTTATTGTTATTTCTAAATAGAGGAAAGTGAATATTACTCATGATTAATCGTATAGACTTATGCATTTGTTACAAACATTGATGCAGGACACCGTAACTTTTTGCGATATTTCATTGTTAGTATCGATGAATGCCGCTTATTGGACTTATGCGAATACGTATACGTAAAGGAGTCATAAACTTAAAAGGGTTTTGTTTATATGAAAAACTTGTTCGAAATCTTATTCCGCCAACGATTTTAAGTAAATTATGATGTGATATAGCAAAGAATTACTCAAATTATATATATATAATTATGTTGAATTTATATGTTAATGCGCCGACGATATGAAAATTGTATCGATCCTGTGTCATGGGATGACCCGGTTAGATAGAGAGGAAGTTCATTAAGAAGTATGCGTAAAAACAAATTCAATATATTAATATTGCAAAAAAATTAATAATATCAAGACTTACTTCTAGTTTATTATTATTATTATTATTATTTTTTCACACTTTTTTTATCGGTTTTTTTTTTTTTTTACATATCATCGCTACAGTATGACTCCGATCGTCAAAAAATATCAAGACATTCGGTTTTCGATGGCATGTTCGCGTATTTCGGAAGTTATTTCCGTAGTGAGTCGTGTAGATTTCCTTCTTATATAATCAAGTAAATTACGCAAAAAATCAATTTCTATAACGAGTTATGTCGATATCATTTTCCATATTTAGGAAAACCAGTTTGGTATTACGTAAACACAGTCAATAAGGCGTAGATAAATAAACATTTAGCGTTAGAATAGATATCCATTTGTTTCTAGAATGTATCTTTGTGTTGCATAGAATCAGCCAGAGCAGCTCTCGAAGTTCAGACTAAAGTAGCGCCAGTGCCAAGATTTTGGCGATTTCATTGATTCTGTTTACATACGTTAGCCAATAGATGCGAAGCACGTGAAACGTCCAAAATTTTTGCTTTTCTGTGTAACAGAGCTTCCAGACCTAATTAATTTTGTCCGAAATCAACAAATTTTACTAATAAAACCACTAACCGATGTACTAAGTAAAGTTACTCGGATTGTAATTTTGCTATATTAGTATTATTTCTTCGTAGGTTCTATCTGAGAGGTCCGATTCCGAGTTGTCGGATCGAATTCCGGAATCTCGGGTTACACCAAAGCAAAATGTCAGGACATACTACGCCTATGTCTTCAATTTACGTCATTTAAAACATTATTTGGTAATTTGCCGTATGAAAATTTGGATAATCCGAGATCAAACAGTTTTACTACTAGTTAGTACACCTAATATTCGGGTCAGGTCAAGTTTGGGGTCTGTTCAAATTAACCCGAATATGTTTCGGCGGATCCGTAAATAAATAACGTAAAATTACTTAACATGTATTTTAACTTGTCTACTTAAAATTACATAATATTCCTAAATAATCCAGGTCGTATCAGAAAGGGTCTAATCAGAAAGGGTCGAGTCTCTGATCAGGTTGATCTAAACCAACTCATTAGATTAGAAGCATCACTTCTAGATGTCAAAGACTTTGATTTCTTGAAGATTCACTTAAAAAGATCGATCGAGAGAAATAATAGTAAAGTGCTTATTATCAGTGTTGCATGTTATGATGTCTATAAATTTTTTTAATTGTGTTATTATTAAATATATGTGATTATATGCAAAATTTTGTAATAACCCTTTTTATTTAATGCTTAAATCAAGTGGTCATAATAAAATTTTGAGTTATATAGCATTTCTTGTACATGTCTATACTTTGTTCATACTATGTCCATGCTTTTGTCCATACATATCCATTGACAACACTTACTTATTATCATTGTAAATTGAGATTTCAACTCTTTCCAACTCTTAAAATGTATTAATGCTCTCCCGAAAAGGAGGTCACTTGAACGTTAAAATTTCCTTAAAGTTGAAACATTTCGAAATTAAAAAATAAAAATGATCATCGGTTAACAAAAGAAAAAAAAATCAATTGTTCTCCTTGATTCGAGAATTGGCACCCGATCATTAGTTAACTATCGTCCTTTTTAAATTACGCATTGACCGTATTTTTTATGAGCATAATTACAAAGAAAACGGCTTTTAATACGTCATACGTTGATCTATCATTTCATTTATTGGCATATCATACGTTGATATTGGCAAATCGTACGTTGATCTATCATCCATATACATGTGACCAGTTAAATGGTTTGCTTATTGGTAATTGTCGCATTCTCTTATTATACTATTTATTACGTTATGTGATAAATGACATAATAAAAGAATGTGACCGTTTGACAACACTGCATGTGACCGAAACTATTTCGGCTTTTCAAACTAGTTACGACATAAGCCGAAATAATTTCGGTCACATGTATAAGGTGACTTCATTTACGACCAAGTTAGGCTAGGATCCGATGCCATGCAGTTTGGGATATAGTTATAATTGTGACAAGTGCCGAGCGTGTGACATCATTGACAGCATAGGATAGGATAGTGATACCACAAACGTGACTTTTTGAATCCAGACGTGATTATAGTGACTGTGATCTGAGAAAAGTGTATCAAGAATTCTGTGATTTCTAACTTGTCACTATTAGTATCTAGTATATTTTCGGCTGTATGACATATACCTTTTTAATATATAAATTTTTAATACGTATATTTTTTATAAAATATATCGGTTATATCTGTTATGGACGCCACTGTCTTGCTTTTAGCATATTCAAACTATTTATTCTCGAAACATTAAGTGCGATTAAAGATGCATAATTATCATTTTTGTTCTAATTAATCATAAATATGTCTTGAGTACGTAGAATGACATTTATTTCTCCTTGACTTTTTTATCAACGCATTATGCATTAAATCCTTTTCTCGATTTGACACACCATACATTTGTCCGACTTACCAAGATCATCTTACGTCTCGATATTTACGCTTGTGCGGCATGACCACATAGATTAATCTCGTGACAATAAACGCGTTTGAAATTAACGATCACATGTTGGTTGATGAGATTACCCCAGAGCGGCCCCCAAAGCTCAGATATCCACTGCTGCAGAATCTACTTGACCGAACTTACACTTTGAATTTAAGTGAATATGAGAAATCGGATCTTTTGGATAATAATTTACAAATCTCGAGAATCATTCATTTTTTGTTAGCAAAGATCTCAAATCTAAAATGCTGCGGCAGTAGACACAAACTTTGGAAGGCCGTCCTGGAGTAATCGGTATATGACATCCACACAGGTCTAGGAAAACAATAATCCTTTATAGATACGTTAAAAAGTCATGATAATTTAGCAATTGAAACACATAACACACAATAATATTATCATACTTAAGTATTAAAGTTAACGTTTTTCAACAATAATTATATAAAATTATCTTTGAATTGATAAGACTCATTCCAAGAAAGATGAAAATTGGTTTGGAAATTCAAAGTTGGCTTAA
>CAJVPZ010003703.1:0-10723 GCA_910592135.1 Racocetra fulgida | reverse complement strand
TGATCTAAGATACTGTGTAGTAGTATTAGTAATAATTTGGTAGATTAATCCAGAGTTTTGGCAACTGTACCAATGTGGAGATGAATCTGGTAAATTATAGTAAAAGCAGTTGATATTTGAAAAAAATATTTTTAAAAAAAAAATATTAATAATACTAATAACATTAAAATTTTGTCTTTTGTTAATAATCTTAATAGTTTGTTACAAAAAGTTTATACAGCTATCTTTTTATTTTTAGATAAGCTTTGGGATATACCTTCAAATTTAGCTTTGGTCACATCTATACTTGACTCATGGTTTAAGACTTTTAATAGTTATCAAATCAATTTAATTATGCTAAAAGATTATTTGAGCAATCTTATATTAAAATAAAAATAGCTTTTAAATTATTAAATTTAATAGACAATCCATCTGTTATCTGAAGAAGATCTACAAACTTTTATAAGTAAATTTTATTATTGAGCTAAATGTGAAGCACTCCAATCTAAAACTTTTTTTTTACTAAATAAATTACTCTTGGACTTCTAATAATATAATAGTAGTAAGAACATTAAAATCAGCCTAGTAGTTTTTGGGAAATCTTTTTATTTTCAGTATTAAGATGAGATTATGCCTCATATATTTTTTATTAAATTATAAGTCCATATACTACTATAAAACCTTGTTGCTCACTCATGTACTTACTGACTAATCTAAGAAACTAGACTCAGACTACTTTATTCATAATCTAAACCTACTTGAGCTTTGTGTCCAACTTAGATTTTTGTATACTACTCCTATTAATCAATTTTCTATCTATAGATTTTTTACATTTCTCATACTAATAACACTATACTTTCAGCTTGGTACTTAGTACAATATCCATTACAAATCCCATTAAGAGGCATCTGGTAATCATAGCCTTATAGTTACTTCTAAAGTTGGTATTATAGTTTTATATAATATTGGTTATATGTATACAGGTCTTGATAACAGGTATTTTCCGAATTGGTGTATTACAAAATTGGCTGTTAAAACTTCTAACTAAGTTTTTCATAATAGGATCACTTCTAAATTAAAGATATTTTAACCCCTTGGTGCTTACTAATATTAGTGTTTTTAGTATTACATTTTGTATTACTATTTTCTGTGTATTACTATTTCTAGTTAGGTACAATCTTGCTATTCTTTGTCACATTTTAAGCATACTTCAAGTTGCCTGCCAATCTTTCTCTATTTAGATAGTCCATTTTCTTAACCTGATATTATATAGAATACTAGAGGTGCTTTTAATTCTGGTTGGACCAATCCTTTAACACAGGTTGTTCTCATATTCTTACTGCTCTAGTTTTATTACTATCATTTCACTCTTCTAAGCAAATACTACAACTGCTTGAGATGTTGGTACTGTCTCAGTTATCTTTATTTAAGGACTTATATATATGATCTTTGTATAACAGAACCTTCTGTAGAAGATATGCACATTAGCACCACTTCACAATTGGACCTCCTTTTTAGAATTTTCTTTTTCTAGTTTCATACTTGCACTTAGACTTAGCTACAGGGCTTTACATTCAATAGTGGAACCTCTTTCTGAATTACAAAAGCAAAAAAACTTAGGATTATTTGCCTTTAGCCTACCTTGAACTATTAACCTTATCTGTGGAGTTTGGTAGCTTAATCTCTAAGCAATAAGGCCCAAATCTGTTTTTGAGAAATCTTTAAAAAACATTTTGCTAATATATAAACTTTCTTTAAAAAAAATCATTTTTTTTTAAAGAAATTTAATATAACATTTTTTAAAAATTTTTTAAAACTTATCAAGTCAATTAATGTTCTTATTTATTTTGATAAGCTTTAAAACTTTTATTAAAACTCAAGAGTAATTTAAATACAGTCTTCCTCCTTTATAATCATGCAGTTTATATTAAGAAAATTGGTGATTATAAAAGAGTGTGATTATATAAAAGTTTTTTTTTATAAGTTTTTTAATAAATTGTTTCAAAAATCAATATGATTGTATAGAAGTTGTAATTATATAGGAGGTGATTATAGAGGAGAAAGACTGTAGTAAAAAAAAGTTTTTGATTAAAGTGCTCTACATTTAGCTTAATAGTAAAATTTACTTATAAAAGTTTCATATCCTCTCTAGATAGTCTATTAAATAATCTTTCAAATAAATTAACAAATAATCCAATTTATAATAACAATAACAATAATGATTTTTGTTAGTTATTTAAAGACTACACCTTATTAAGCATTAAAACTAATTAAATTAGATGAGATAATATGTTATTTAGCTTTAAATAGTATTGAACTTAATGAAGCTCTAATCAAATAGTAGCAGTTATATAAAATTAGCTTTCCAATCTTAGCACAACTTGCTAAAAAATATCTTTCAATTCTAGAATTATCTGTCCTATCTGAAAGATTATTTTCAAATATTAGTAATCATATTACATCTAAACAAACACAGTTGATACCTAAATTAGTAAATAAATTTTTATTCTTAAAAAGAAATAGCAAATATATTAAAATATTTCAGTACAATAGATCTCTTAAAATATTACTGCATATTGATATATATATATTTATTAAAATATACATATCAAATATATTTTGCTTTTTTTTTTTTGTAGTCAAGGTTAGCCTCTTCAGATTCCTGCTTTTATTAGATATTAGGATCATATAGTGCCCTTTTCAAAGGGGTCCCAGACAAGTATATTCTGATGAAGATACATTCTAGCCATATCTGCATCTTTTGAGTGCCTAATTAAGTATCTACCTATTGCTAAGTTCTATACTAGATGCCGTACCTATAACCCACTATTACTTAAGTTAACCAATTAAACTCTCTGATCTGAGTTTCCTATGCCAATCTATCTAATCTCACCCAGAACATGTGATACATAAGTCAGTCCAAGTTCTAGGATCGTTGCATGCTAACAATAGGACTACCAGCATAGTTAACCAATTTATCCTCAAGAGCATCACCTGCTAGAGCAGTCCGGTATCCACTATTACTATATTACTTAGTCTACTTCGGTAACTTACGTCTAGGCCAAGACCAAGTACTTGCGAGCTGAAGCTGCTATCGTTACCTACTATGTCCTTATAGAGTTCACCCAGACTCCAGCACCCACTATACAGACTATCTGCTGTATACCCATCATCTCAAACTTCCAATTCAGATGGCCTGGAAGGGCTGTGACCTGCTTTTGGTCCTCTCAGTTGGGTCCTTTTCCTCTGGTTACTCTCTGGCAGCCTGGTTGGTGGAGTATCTTGCCAAACACTTCGGTCTCGTTCGATTCTCTGGTTTCCTGGTTGATAATCCTTTACATAGTACCATTGAAGATCTGTGCTACTTCTCTGCTTAGGTCTTGTTAAGCGGGCTTCCATATGCACTAACCTCAGATTTACACAACTGCTTCACTTGGGTTTTGTGTAACTCATACATTACACTATTGTTCCATAGTCTCCCAGTACGAGCTGGTATGACCTAGTTACAGATGTCAATCTGCCCTTACACTCACAATTGCTATAACACTACTAAAAATTCAAAATTTTCGTCACCAGTATGATTCAAACTCTTTTCCTGCCACTTGGAGGTGCGACAACTTCACTACTTCACTAAGTCACTACACCCTATATATTTTGCTTGTTATAAAATATATATTAGTATATATACTATTTTCTGTTTAATAAAATATTGTATGTATATGCTATATAGATATAAAGAATATGTATCATTTTACTAACAATCACTTCACCAACATCTTAGTTTACTAACAATTAATTTATTGACAAGTTCATTTTTACTGACAATTAATTCACTGACAAGTTTATTTTATCACAATTAATTTACTAACTAGTTTATTTCACTAACAAGTTTTTTTTATAAATTATACTAATCTTAATTTTAATTTTAGCCTGACTTTAATGACAAATAACCAAAATTACTTTGTTACTGAAATAAACTGTTTGTAACATGAACCTGTCAGTAAATTAGTTTTGATAAAATAAGCTATTAGTGAAGTGATTGTTAGTAAAATGAGTCATTTGATATAAATAAGCATTTATTAAAACAATTATATTTTATAGCTATTTGAGAATATATATATTGTAAATAATTTAACTGTTTGTCTATCAATTGAAATCAATTTTCAGATAACTTATATATTTAAAAATATAGTTTCAAAAATTATATACAATGTTTTGGTATAAGAGATTTTGAGTTATATATAGATATTATTAAATTTATATGTTTTAGATTTATTAATTGTAGATGTAAGTTTTGTCTATAGTAAATTTAAATTATATTGTTTGATTAATTGATAATTATATACAAATAATTTCAATATATCAAACCAATTATAATTTGGTTTAAACTTCATCTGATTTGAATTTAAATGGCAACAGGTTTTAAGACATGTAAACTCAATTCATTTTTAAATTTTACAACTAGTTCTTACCTCTAGTTAGAATTAAATTATAAGCACTATTATAAAATATAAAGTATATACAAAGCTAATTTTAGAGATATAGACAATAATAATAAATTTAAATTTATTATAATAATAGGTTTTTTAACAAGAATTAGATATATAAATTTAATATTTTTGATTAATATGATTGTCTAAATATACTTATAGTATAGGTTTCATAAAACATAAATGCAGACATTTGAAAATATATAATAATATTTAATTAACATATCATAATGTCAAAAGTACTATAATGACTTTGGATACAACAATTAATATAGAATATGACTATTTATATAGTATGTTGTTATAGAACATAATAGTTTATACAAAGAACCAAGTTAATGATAGTCAGATCCAATATACAGAGCAGACTATAAAACTCTTTATGGCCGTAAGAACTAGGCTTAAAATGGTAAGCAAATATATAGAAGGAATCTCACTCAAATTATTATTAACATATTTAGACTCCTATAATTTGAATATTTGCTACAACAAATACTTACTTTATTACAACTTTCTCTCTTAAAAGAATCTCAAACAATATAATCATTTAGACAAATATGCTTCACATTTTAAAAAGTTCTCAATAATTTCACTTTCTAAAAATAAAAAAGAAGCACATAGTTACTTACCAAATGAAGTTAAAATACTATCCAAGCATACTTTACCATTAGTATGAGATACTTATGAAATACCTCTCAAATCATATACTAATATACCAACTAACCAAACTACCTTTATACTTGAACAAATTAAAATCTGCTCTTTTAATACAAATGGATTATCCTTCTCTAAACAAACTCTATTCTACAACTTTATTACTGAGAACCAAATAAGCATTTTTAGTCTTTCTAAAATTTATTTAAGTACTAAAAATACAAAGCATTCACTAATCTTTTAAAATCTTACTAATTACACTAATTTTTGGAGTGAAGCTTCTAATACTAAACAGGGTGGTGTATAACTTCTAATTTACAAAAATCTTGCTAAATTTATTAGCAAAATACAAGACTACAATGGCTACATTCTTACTATAGATCATTCTCTACCAAACTACCCTATTTGACTAATATAGTTATATTTTTTTACTTAAGAAAAACACTCTAAAAAAAGAAATATACATTGAAACACTCCTACTTATTCAAAAAACTAACCATAAAATTATCATTATTGGAGATTTTAATGCAACACTAACCTCAAAATTGATTGACTACCACCAAAAAAAACTCAGTTACCAAAATCTTTACTAATTAAATATCTTAAACCTAATTTTAAATACTTTAAACTCTTTCATGCTAATCTATATAAATTTATCTGCTATCACAAAGAACATCAAAGCAGAATAGACCAAATCTAGACAAATCTTCATATAACTCTTGACTATACAGATATTCTCAATACAACTTCAACAGATTCAGATCACAATATTATACTCCTAGAAATTACCTTGTCAGCTACTCCAATATTACTTCACAAACAACCTAAGAGAAAACTAACTCTTTCGAAATATGCATCTGCAAAACAAATAAAAAAATATTAAAATTACCTAGATAAGAATTTAAAAAAAATCAAAGCCAAATAGTACAAATCCAAAATCAACAAGACCTTAATAAAATATAGAAAATAATTAATAAATCCTTCCTTAAAGTAGCTAACAAATATATACTATACAAAAAAATTAATCCTAATGAGAAAAAACAATCTACTCAAAAAATTATCTATACACCAACCTTCTTTCTATACAAAATATTTATCAAAATCAAGAAATCTATTAAATTTCCTAAACTTTTGAACTACCTCAAGATTATTATCAAAAATTTTAACACAATATGCTATTAATACTAAACTTTTTAACCAATCCACAAATGTCACCTCTGTGAAAATTTTTTAGAGCTGAAATCAAAAAACTTAAAAGCTTGCTTGATCAAGAAAAAAGAAAACAATCACAATAGAAAATTATACTTAAACTTCAAGAAAGAAATTTAAACTTTACTAAAAATCCAAAATTGTTTTATAAAAGTTTTAGAAAGATATAACAATAATACTAATTTTAACAGACTTCTTCACTAAAACTCTTTAACAAACCTAAAGATATCAAGAAGGCTACCTAACAAGACTTTCAAAATTACTTCTAACAACAACAACTTCTATCTATTTCTTCTGACTCTGAATTCTATAATTTATATAAGCCCCAATCTAAATTTAAAGCTCTCTACAATAATCTCCTTATAGAAATTTTAGATAAAGAATGAATTAAAACAATAAACCAATTACTAAACCAAAAAGCTTCAGGTCTCTTGAGTACTAACTATGAATATATCAAATTAGCTTCATATTAAAGCCAAAAAATACTAAAATCTCTACTATCCAAATACTTATAACTACAACTCATACCTACAGATTGAAAAACCTCAAATATATTTCTTATTTCTAAAAAATCAATATAGGACTATATCCGAGATCAAGTCTGACCAATTTCACTTATAGAACTACTTAAAAAATGTTTAACCAAAATCTTTACACAAAGACTTAACTAAATTATTAATCAAAACAACTTTCTAAGTAGTCTTACTTTGCTGCAACACCTAATGCTTCTACATATATACCAATTTAAATATTAAACAATACTATTGAACATTACAAATATAACCAAAAAGAAGCTTGAATACTCTTTCAAGATATGTCTAAAGCTTTTGACAAAATCAATATCCAACAACTTATTTAACATACAAATGAATAGGCATATCTCAGAATAGCATAAACTTCATTGCAAACTTAAATCATAATTTAAAAAGCAAAAATTATAGCAACATATTGACTAACAGACTTAATTATACTCTATTCAGAAATTGAATAAAGAAAGATATACTCACCACTCCTTTAGAAGATTTATTTTATTATTATTATTATTTTTTTTTAATATTAAGATGACTACTTAGGGTCTGGCATATTTTATTAACTTATAGTTCGAATGTCAGAGTAACTACTATATATGCACACTCCTAACTTTGTTATATTAATGAAAGTATTACTACCCTAATTAACTTAGCACTGTCAGATATTCTCTTTGAAGAGAAATTGCTGTGAAATCCTCTTAGGACTTTAAAGCAGACATATACTACTATATAGGGAATCTTTTATCTTTGTGATAAATCTACCAAAGTGGTTTATATTCTACATATATATCACCTAAATTTTTGGTAACTTACAGCTAGGCCACGGCCAAGTACTTGCAACTTTTTACATCCACTACCATTATCTACTCCTTGTTCTTGCAAAGTTTATTCAATCCCCAGCATTCACTTTACAGACTATCAAGAATACTTTGATGCCACCTGTTGATGCTCCAAACTTCCAATTCAGATGGCTTGAGAGGGACCAGTGAGCATTTCTAGATAGTCTAAAAAATTCTTTTCCTCTGATTATCAGTGGCCTGATTGGTATAGTGCTTACCAAATACTTGGTTTTCGTTTAGTTTACTTTGGATATCCAGTTTCTCAGATGATAATCCTTTATATAGCACTATTAAAGATTTATGCTATCTTTTTACTTGAAACTTCCTAAGCGGGCTTTCATATCTCTGATCCCTTAGATTTATTTGGCTGTTTTATCTAGGCTTTGTATAACTTATACATTACATTATATTTCACAACCGCCCAATACGAGTTGGTGAAACCAAGGTAACAGATGCTGACCTGATTAATATGTTATATAGTTGTACTATAACGCATTTCTGCAAATTCGAATTTTGTCATCCGTGGGATTCAAACTCTTGTCCTGCTGCTTGAGATGCGACAACTTACCAACTAATTAAATCATCATACTCTTTTTAGAAGATTTATTATGACCCCATTCTATCATTTATTAATACCAAATACTAGAACACTTTTCTTAAAATTAAAACACTATCTCTGATTGAACAAGTTCATAATATTCAACCTACACAAATTATAATTCCACTACTTGCATATATAGATGACATTGTATAGTACTGTAAAACCAAACTTGATCTACAATGTCTACTAAAAGATGTTAAACAGCTTTAAATAATTAATAATATACAAGTTAATCTATCAAAACTGATTTTCTTCACCTTAAACCCTACTCTAAAAAGATCTCAAGTCAGAAACCTCCATCTGAAATTATCTTTAATAATAAAACTATCAAAGCAAAGAAACCAACTAATACTATTAGATATCTTGGTATCTATTTCAATGGTGTAGGTTCTACTCAACCTACAATAAATAAAATAGTAAACAAAACAGATAATTTCTTTAAAATTATCTAATATAAAAAACTTCTACCTATTCAAATATCCCGACTTTTTAATACTATCCTTGCACTATCCTTAGAATATCTTTTATAGGTTACTTCTCTTACAAACTAAAAAATCACTTAACTTTCTAGCTCTATTACTAAAAAAATAAAAAGAACTCTTAATCTTTCATTTAACACCAATAATAATATTTTAAAAATTCTCAACTCTTAAACATTTTAATCTTTTATATACTCCTTACCTATACTTGTTGTAACATTATCAAAAAAACTATCAATTCATCTTCTCTTCTAAAACAAATATTCAAACTTCGAATTAAGGAATGGCTTCATAAAATTTGCAACCAACAATTTCTATAGATATAATTTAGCAACATAAACAAAAAATATCAAACTTTACTAACCTTTTTCTCTTAAACCATATTTCTCAATACAATATTAACATTAATAATCTAATTGACAATACAAGCAATCCTCTAAATAATTACAAATTAAATTCAATTTACAACTTCATTCCTCCAAATCCTAAACCATCAACTATTCAAAGTCTTAAAAACAACTATATTCTTTATATTAAACAACTTCTTACATCTGATAATCAATATCCTTTAACTTGGAACAATATTTATCTTAGAATACACAAATCTTTCTGAGGTCTAATTTCTTCATAGTATAAATATATAAAAAATCTTACAACTGATATACTAGTCGAAAACTATGAATTCAATCTGGTCGAATTACAATAACATTTGGTAACAAATTAGCTGAATTTTTTAAAATTCGGTAGCTTCAACATTAATTTGACCTAATTTAGTCAAAAATTCAACAACTAAATTTTAATAAAATTTGACTATGCCAATTTCTTCAATAATTTGACCTAATTTAGACAAAATTTTGACAACTGAATTTTAATAATATTTGACTATATCGATTTCTTAAATAACTTGACCTAATTTAGTCAAAAATTCGACACCCAAATTTTAATAAAATTTGACTATGCCGATTTCTTCAATAATTCGACCTAAATTAGGAAAAAGATTTGACAGCTGAATTTTAATTAAATTCAACTATGCTGATTTCTTCAATAATTCGATCTAATTTAGCCAAAAATTTGATATCTGATTTTTAATCAAATTTGACTATGCCAATTTCTTCAATAATTCGATCTAAATTTAGTCAAAAATTCAGAAATTAAATTGAATTGAATTTTAAAATTGAATTTTTGTCATATTATTTTTACATAAAAAATTGAACCATATTTGACTATGTAACCAGCTTCATTATAAATTCATGCTATATTCTATTTTATAATAATATAAATTAAAGCGTGTCATAATCATCATTACATAAAAAATTAAACCATATTTGACTATGTAACCAGCTTCATTATAAGCTTCATTATAAAATTCATGCTGTATTCAATTAAAGTATGTTATAATTAGAAACAATTGAACCATATTCGACTATTCATGCTATATTTAATTAAAGCATGTCATAATCATTTTTATATAAAATAAAATTTATGCTGTATTCAATTAAAGCATGTTATTATCGTTTTTACATAAATAATTGACCCATATTTGACTACATAATCAGCTTTATTATAAAATTTATGCTGTATTCAATTAAAGTATATTATAATCATTTTTATATCAAAATCGACTCATATTCAACTATGTAATCAGCTTTATAGTAAAATTCATGCTATATTCAATTAAAGCACGTTATAATTATTTTACATAAAAAATGATCTATATGCGACTATGTAATTAGCTTTATAATAAAATTCATGCTATATTCAATTAAAGTGAGTTATAATTATTTTTACATAAAAATTGATCTATATTCAACTACTAATCAGCTTCATTATAAAATTCATGCTGTATTTAATTAAAGTGCATCATAATCATTTTTATATAAAAATGATTATGACATGCTTTAATTAAATATAGCATGAATAGTCGAATATGGTTCAATTGTTT
>CAJVPZ010003702.1:0-10724 GCA_910592135.1 Racocetra fulgida | reverse complement strand
CAGAAATGGTTTACTTAATAAAATTTTGAGAGAATAGCAATTGTTTTTAAGAAAAATTTGGTACAAGTGATCGTCGGGAAGAGTTAGTGATTTGCGTCCCAAAAATTATTTTTAAAAATATTTAATTTTAACTTTTTTAATATAAAATTAATATTTAGATCATAAAGTTTACTAAAAATTTTTATTCCTTTATATATAAAAATTTTTATAAAATAGACATATAAAAAAATTTTTTATCAAAATAAATAAACAATCCAAAATAAATATAAATAAACAATGCTAATTAAAAATAGAAACAAAATAAAAACAACTAAACATAATTGTAAAGAACATGAATCATGTTTATGTTTCGTGTTGTTTATAATTTATATTATTTATATTTTGTAATGTCAATATTCTGCATTATTTATATATAATATTTATATTATATACTATAATATAACATCAATATAATTAAGTAAAAGGTAAAGTATCTTTATTACTTATATCTCTATTACATTTATATATTGCTTTTTACTAATCTTTTATGATTATATTTCTTATCTATAATTATGTTTGATCCCACCATTCTACATTATTGCCTAATATTTACACCATAGTTATGTTATAGTTTATGTTTGTCACAATTATTTGATCATTATGATTATTGTATAAATCACAATCGTCACAATTATTACACAAATTACAATTATTGATGAATTATGATCATTGTACGAATTATGATTATTGTACAAATACGCTTGAGATAATCAATTTTAAAATTGACACAAAATAAATTAAATTATTAAAAGATTTTATTAAAGAAGTATTTATTACATTACTACTTTGCATTACTCCTCTGTATTATTTTCTAGTATTTTTTTTTTTTTTTGAATTTGCTATATACATAATAAGATTAGTTACTGATTTATATCAAGATGATATTAATTTAAACTATCTATTGTATCTTGTATAACCACCTGAGTGTAGCAAATCACCTCTTAATTTTCTATTTGCAAACTATTTTAAGACTAGCTACTATTAGTTATAGAGAGAGAAAGAGGAGGTCCAATAGATAAAGTATTATTTCCTAGTATAATACTAACTTTTCATATTTCTACAACTATAATATAAAAGCTTAATATCTAATATATCAAACCTCAGTATATTATCAATCACAAATATAAGTGTGATAAAAAATCTGATGTCTATAGCTTTGGTATAATTCTCTGGAAAATTTTAAGTGGAATAACACTATACCAAACCTTTGAATTAGAATATACACTTGTTTTGACATAGCACAAAAAATAAAGAAGAGCTTGTTAAAGGTATACCATTTCAATATAATGAATTTAACAAAAGATGTTAGGATTGCGACTCTGCTAATCATCCAGGAACAAAAGAAGTTTTTGATATTTTAAAACAATTCACTGATAATGATTTAAAGCAACAAATAACTTAATTAAAAATAATAAGCTAACTAACAGTTTAACTAAACTTTAAAAAAATTTAATTCTGTTAATTTTTTAAATCAAATTATTTCAAGGAATCTTTGGATAATCTATTTCTAATAAATCATAAATTAAAAATAATAAAACCTTTTCTTTAAATCAAGATATAAACTCACTTCAAATTATAATATCAGCTCCACTTTATTTATCTGATTCATCTTTGTTTGATATAGCAAGCTCAAGCCTTTTATCTTTATCTAATGCAATACTTCAATACAAGATTGCAATATTAAAAATATGAGAAAAGGAGCACATGAATCTTTTAGCCAAGGCAGATTTCTCAAAGTATTAGAACTTTATAAAAAAATCCTCAAGAATAGTCAGCATACTAATAATGATAAAAAGAATGCTTCATCTTGGGATCTTAATTCTAATTGTTATAAATTTGAAAAAATAAACAAGTTAATCATAGCACTTTGAAAAACACTACTTTAACAGAGTTGGATCTTTCTTCGAATGATCTTGAATCAGATGTTGAAAAAGCATTAGCTGATGCATTTTGTAAGAACACTACCTTAGCAACATTAAATCTTTACAATAATAATCTTAGATCAGAAGGTGGAAAAGCATTAACTGATACTCTTTGCAAGAACACTACCTTAACAGTATTGTATCTTTCTTTAAATAATCTTAGATCAGACATTGGAAAAGCATTAGCTGATGCTCTTTGCAAGAATACTATCTTAATGGAGTTGGTTCTTTAATCAAATAATCTTGGATCAGAATGTAGAAAAGCATAGCTAATGCTCTTTGCAAGAGCCTACCTTAACAAAGTTATATATTAGTTAGAATAATCTTGAATCAAAAGGTGGAAAAGTATTAGCTGATACTCTTTATAAGAACATTACCTTAATAGCATTGGGTCTTAAAGATAATAAACCTGAATCAGAAGGTAGAAAAACATTAGTTAATGCTCTTTGCAAGAATATTCATTACCTTAACAAGGTTGAGTATTAGTAGTAATACTATAAAATTCAATAATCCAAATATTATAAACATCAAAATTTTTTGTATATAGCCATTTTCTAAACAAATTGCTATGTATTAATAAGATGCTTAGCTATTTTTTTAACAAATTAGCTATTAATAAGTTATCTTTTCACTATTATTATGAATTCTTTCCTACTATTTGTCTTGATAGCCTTGTCATTCATTTCTAATTTATATATCATTGCCTTTAACCTATAATAATAATGATATCCACTTTTATCTATGTTTATAATTAGTCAAAAACTTTACTTGGCCTTATAGACTCATAGGATTCTGCAATTAAAAATACTTTAGTAAATTTATAGTTATGTTCTTAAAAAAAGTACAACTTTTTATTAATATTTATGAAATCTTGTATATCAATATTAGAATTTGTACAAATTTCCTATTTGTCTCTACTTTAACCCAATTGAATTATGATATATAATAAAGGTAAATACAGTAGTTTTAGAAATAATTGTTTTATAAATTTGATTAGTTTAAAAAACTATTTATATTATTTATATAGCATTTTGGCCAATGTTGTATAATTATCCAAACAGTTAACTATATAATTTTGTGTCTATATACTTAATAATTTGCCAAGCTTAATACTCATTTAAATATTAAATAGCAATAGGAAAATCAGTGAAAGAAGTTTTATATAAAGACAAACATCATGATTTTATAGATTTTATTATTTCATAATTTGAAAAGTAAGTTAATCAATACTTTTGAAATTAATTTTTAAACTTCACTTAAATGCAATTATATATATATAGTATAAAAACAACAGGCAAGGACATGTTTCAAAATAATCAATACTTTGAAGCACTAGTTTATCAATCACAATCTATTATATATCTCAAAGAAATGTACTTTAATTATACAATGAGCTTGATTTTCAAATTAGTTAGCCTAGTCTATAGTATAATTAATTTGCTCTAAATACTACTCAAAAAGTTTTGTATACTCGAAGACTAAAAATGTTTAGTGAGATTGGTTGCTAGACTTCTGATTAGTAATTATAATTACAATATAAGATTATTAAATTTTATTGGTTTATTTTCTTTCATTAACTTAATGTTTATATAATATTTATTGAAGAGATTAAATCTTTAAAGTATGCATGCAGTATTATAATGAAAATACTAAACAAAAATAATGCTAATATTTCTTATGTATTAATTTATTTTATCAATCATAAATTAACTGCTCATCTAATTGCCACAACTTTTAATAAAAAAGAAAGAAGGTTTTCTGAAACTTATAAAGTGATTAACTTATCTAAAAACTCTGATGAGTATTATAAATTTATAGAATCAAAACAAGGAACAACAAATTATTTATTTATAAACTTGATTTATAGCTAATACACCTTTTAATAAAGAATAGTGAATATATAAAAGTTCTTTTAAAAAACAAATCTCAGGTTGTACTCTTATTAAAAAAATCCCACTTGCAGGTGAACAAAACTTATTAGCTATACTGATTTGTGGTGTTAATTGATTAAGGCTACTTAATAAACAATTTATAGAATTTTTACATATATACAAAGGTGGTTTATTATTGACATCAATTTAATTTTCATAATACTTGTTAAAAATACTTAATCTACTAGTTAGTTATAAATCAAATAAATATATTTTGCAGCATGGGAACTTAATAAAAGAAAGAAAGTGGTCCAAGATATTATCTGATTTAAATTATCAGAAAGTTATATTTTTTCAAGGTATTAGTCATGAATTTAAAAGTATTTTATTATAAATTATGAATGCTTCTTTAAATATATTATACAAATATACTCAAATATGTTTTTGCAATACCAGCATCATTAACTTTAATTCTTTACTACTTGCCAATATAATTAACACATATTCACAAGAAGCACCAATAATGACACATCTTTAAACTATATAATGTAATGCTCATTAATTGCTTAAATTATTAATATTTTGTTACAAGTAATACACACTAATTTTTTTAATAATAATTGTGGCAACTGAAGCTGAAATTGGTTGATGCTGAAATTTTAATATAGTTTATATAAAATTAAATGGGAATTCTAAATTCCAGCATCAGCTGCTATGATAATTAATAAATATACTTTATCTTTTATTAAAAATGATTTACTTTTTATACAGTTTTCAAATATAAATGCTAATCAAATTAAAGCACATTATTATAAAACAAATATAGTAGAATTTACTTAAGAGTTGACTTTAGACTTTAAAAGCATAGAAAAACATTAGGATTAGATTATATTATTGATATTCCAAATCTAATCAGGCTGTAAATATTAATATTTATTTAGATCATAATATGTATGAAACCTTTCTAAGCATTTTTTAAAAACATCTTTATAGTATTATCACAGTTTTCAAAATGGTTGACACTAAAATATTTTGTATACTCACTATATACTGATATAGAATCCTCTAACTCTAAAAAAGTTTTTTGTATACTATAAATATAACTAATATATTTAAAATATACAAAAAAATTTTTTAGTATTAGATGATTTTATATCAGTATATAGTGAATATACAAAATATTTTAGTGTCAACCATTTTAAAAACTGTGATAAACCTAGAGATGGAAACATATTATCATAATTAGATTGTAACCTAATTATCTTAATGTAAAAAATTTAGTTTAAAGTAGGTCATAACTAATTACAACAATATGTCTGCAGCTCTAATAAGCTATCATAATTACCTCACATTATCAGATAAAAACTTGAATTTAATTTATCGAATTTCTCTTACACCAATCTAATAATAATAAATATAAGTAGATTTGTCTTATTGGGAGTAAAATAATAGCATCTTCGTTATGTCTTCATCTTTCTCTTCAGATATATCTCCTCCTGCGTCTTTATCAACAAACCAAACAAAAAAAATAACAAAAAGATCTAAAAAAGGATTAAAATTAATTAGTTGGGTTTGGGAATGGGGCGAATATCAAGAATTACCAGACCAAAGTGGAAGAATCTATATATGTACCAACAAGTTACCAAATGGAAAAGACTGTGATGCTAAAATTACAACAAAGTGTCCAACTAGAAATATTATTAATCACTTAGCAGTCATACATCAAATATTCAAAAAAAAACCCGTGCCTGAAAGACCAACTAATCAGAGTGAAGCTTTCACGACAATGACCAAAGAATGGCAAAATTACCTTGAGTTACTTCTTTATGAATAGATTGTTTTAGATGCTCTGCCTTTATGTATGCTTGAATCTTCTTCATTTCAACGGTTTATTAATAACTCCATTCTAGCATTCGATATTCCTAATCGTAAAAAATTTAAGAATAAGATCTTTGAGTATAAAAACTATGTTAGTTTAAAAATTTCAGAATTATTAGAGTATGAAGCAAGCTGAGTATCACTTACATGCAATTTATGAACCTCTCGCTCTAAGATGAAATTTTTTGGAGTCACTGCACATTTAATAACACCCAATTTTGAGTTAAAAGAAGTTATCTTAATGATTAAAAATCTCCTGCACCCTCATACCGGTGATCATATTCAAGAAGCTCTAGAAACGATTATAACTAAATAGAAGTTAAAAGATAAAGTATTTTGCTGTACCACTGATAATGGCACCAATATGAAAAAAGCACTTAACCAAATTTCTTGGCTCAAAAGGGTCTCGTGCGCAGCACATACTATTCAATTAGTAGTCGGGAAAGGAATGTTGCTAGCTAGAGTTCTAATTGCAAGGGCAAGAAGATTAATTAACTTTTTTACCTGTCCTAAACAAAGTGTGCGCCTAATTAATGTTCAAAAACAATACTCTATAAGTACAAATATTGAGTCAGTAAATGAATCACAATTAGCATCAATAAATGAATCACAGTTAATTTTTTATTGTGCACTTACTGACTGTAAACCGCGATGGTCAAGTACCTTCAATGCATAGGGTCGTTTGTTAATTTTAAGGCCATTTATTGATATTTTGTCTACAATAATAAATATAAAGAATGCTGATATGGAAACAAAAAAAGATGGAAAGCAGTTAGAAAAATTAATCTAACTTCTGAAGAATAGTCATTCAACGAAGGGGTTATGCCAATTCTAGGTAGTGTTTCAAATCTAAAATTGATTAATCATTTAGTTGATCAAGTTGACAACTTGACAACTAATCAATTGATAATTTATTAAATTAATCGATTATCTCACCTTTGAAGATTAAAAAAAAAAAAAAATTAATCGATTAATTAAGATTGTATTTAAGCTATTTTGATGTCAACTAATCGATTAGTCAATTAATCAATTAATTGACTAATCGATTAATTGACAATAATTGATTTTAATCAATTTTTAAAATTCAATTTGGAATACCACTCCTAGGTCTGTTTGCTGAAACTATTGAAAAGCTAGAGGGAAGCAAATATTTGACCATAAGTTATGTATACCCTGCGATATAAAAAATTAAGTCAAGATTGAGTTGTTCTTTTGAGCCTATTAATGAAAACGATTATGATAGTCAAGATGAATTTGAGGATGCATTTGATAAACTACAAATTGAAGATGATGAGGAAGACGATGAACCAAAAGTAAAAAGGATCAAAATTAATAATCCGGTTAATACATCTGGATTAATTGATGTAATTAAAGATAAACTTTACCATGCAATAAATATTTATTATGAAGATTTGGAGCTTGATGGTCTTGTTGCTTCACTTTTAGATCTACATTGGAAAAATCTATCATTTATAACCAAAGCAAAAAAAGGTGAAACAATTAACGAACTGCATCGTCTATATTAAGAAAGTTCCAAATGTTATATAACAAGCTTACCTGTAAGACAGGAAAGTGAGCCCTTAAAAAAAAAGGTAAAAACAAAATTATATGGTGAAAGTTTGTTTGACGAAAGTTTGTTTGATTCTTGTAATTCTGATGATGTTGATGAAGTCGATAGATATTTGGCATTACAAGAAATTCCTAAAGATCAAAATGCTTACACTTGGTGGAAAGATAATAAAAAAAATTTTGTTGTTCTTTTTCAAATTGCAAGAAAATATCTTGCTGTACAAGCAACGTTGGCTGCAAGTGAGAGGCTTTTTAGTGATGCGGGCAATATTATGACGAATAAAAGGATCAGCTTAAAACCGGAGTGTTTGAAAATTTGATTTTTCTAAAAAAGAATGGTCCTGTAGTAGATAGAATGTTTGATTACAATTAAGAGTACTGTAATTAGAACATTTTGAGTTACATCCAAATCTGCATGGAAAAAAAAATTCCGACTTTTTTGCATAAGTAAAATAGAACATTCTAATTTTTTGTATATGCGTATAAGCTTATCATTATATATTTCAATAAATATGCATAGTACATATTAATGGAAAGCGATAAAACTTTGATTTTAGGTGAGGTAGAACAGTTCATATTACACAAGATTTTCAATTGATAAAAAATTTTTTTTATATGTTTTACAATACTTTTTTCGGAAGCTTAACCCCTTGACAAAAGTGGCAAGTAAACTTGATGCTTTCGTTCTGCCTCTACAACATATTCGCTGAATCCATCTGAATTCACCAACTTTCATAGTATGATTTACTTACCGAAGTTATACGGATTTAAAAATACTAAGTTGTTACATACCAAAATTTTGTTCGTCGTATGAAAAAAAATGTAAAAACTTTTGAAATGATGTTTTGGCAAGGTAAAACAATAATTTATATAATTTTTAGTGTACACATTACATAGAAATTATCAAAAAAAAACGAAGTTTTAGCAATGTAAGACAATAATTTATATAATTTTTAGTGTATACATTACTTAGAAATTATCAAAAAAAAAAAGATAAAGAACATATAAATTATAGTATGTGTAGCTAATTAATTTTAAAATTTTTTTTTTAGACTACAAAAGCTTAGGTGTGAATAAAAACTTGTAATATATTACTTGTTTACCAAAGTCGAGAAGGATTTTTTTTATAGAATAGTGGTGTGAGCGGTGTGTAATAAGAAATATCCAAGTTCTAGATCAAGTAGTTGCATATATAAGATACAGAATATGAGATTTGGTATAAGAGATCATAATAGTAGATTCGTTAAAAAATGGTCTAAACTAATAAAAGCATGTTTGCTTACTTTATGTTGGCATTTAAACTGCAATTAAATTTTTTTTTTATTTATTATTATTTAGCCAGTTAGTATGCTTGTTTAACTATTAAGTAAGTAGATCACTTATATTTTATCAAGTTTTGTCAGAAGTATTATCTGCATCACTATTTTGTACAAAGTTTTTTTTATAAGACCTAATTTCTAAATAATGGAACCGATTACTTATAATTCTGACCAAATTTGCAGATTATTTAGCCAGATTTGGGATCAAAAACTTTGAACTTAGCCAAATAATCTGCAAACTTGACTCGCAATTAGTTTAGCATGTAAATTGCTGCATAAACCATCGAAGACCCCCTTCTAGCAGACCCTTGGGTTTAGAGAAAGATAAAAAGTATAAGACCCAGGTTTATTATGTGGTCATGTATTATATATCCATTATAGGATTGCTTGATTTTAATTGGCCAATAATCTTTTTACTGCACAGCCGACTAACAGTCCTAGCATTGCCCATAAAAAAAATACAGCTGATGCCATACCTTCAATTGTATATATAGTATTTTGTATATATCACATGATTTTTTTAATTTACATAATTACTCAACTTTAATTTACAAGTGATGTCAGCTGTATTTTTTTTATGAGCGATGCAACAAACCCTTCTAATAGCAGGCCCTTCTTCATATAGCAGACCTCTTGGGTCTGAATCAATTTTCATACAGGTTTAAAGTAACAGACCCAGAGTGGTTTATGCAGCAATTTTATGGTAGATAGAGGTTTAAATAGAAATTCATTGAATATTCATACAGATATTCATTGAATATTCACACAGATATTCATCAAATATTCACACAGAATACTCATAGATATTTATATGAATATTCATATAGATATTTATATAAATATTTATATAGACTATTCATACAGAATATTCACACAAATATTTATATGAATATTTTATATAGATTATTTATATAGAATATTTATACAGATATTTATGTAAATATTCATATAGATTATTCGCACAGAATATTCTTAAAAAATACTTGATTATTCACAGGTTTGTGTAACAGAATATTCACATCCTAATTGAATATTCATTTTATTCATAAATATTCAGGGATTCTAGCTCTACTTGGTTCTATAAGTAGAAGCAGCTTGTTGTTGATAAAGTCTAAGCATCTAGACATAATACATTGAGGAGCAGACATCAAAAGAATGGATGGTTTCTTTGGAGTTGAATTTTTTTTTTAATAGACTCCTCAGAGTATTCAGCATTCAAACCAGAAGGATTATTCTAAAAACAAGTCAGTAGAAGTAGCTAATATGCACTTCTAAGTTGATAGAAATAGAGAAGATGGACTATACAACTATAAAACTTATAAGAAGAACCTCATATACTTTTATTAGCCATTATTTTTTTTAAAGAAATTTTGTAAAAAGTGGGAATTTTAGTTTACACCATTAAATAATCGGGTGGTGCTCATTTCACCAACAATTACTTTGTCGACAGCTTAGTTCACCAACAATTAATTTACTAACAAGTTCATTTCACTGACAATTAATTCGCCACAGCTCATTTCACAGACAAAGAAATTCTGGCTATTTCCGTTAAGGTCAGACTAGATTTTAGTTAAGTTTAGTATAGGTTATAAAAAAAGCTTGTCGGTGAAATGAACTTGTCGGTAAATTAATTGTCAGTGAAATGAACTTGTTAGTGAATTAATTGTCAGTGAACTAAGATGTCAGTGAAGTGATTGTCAGTAAAGTGATACGTATCCAAATAATCAACATTATATGTACCAAACAGGTTGTATTGTTTAACTTGCAAATAGGAACAAAACAACAAACACATATATATATGTACCTCAAATGCAATAGATATCTGTACAAATGATGCTCTGAGACTCAGCTCCAACCTCTCTACAATTAAGCTAGTCAATGAAGTTTTTCCTATTAGGTTTTTATTTTGATATACTAGATAGACAAATAAAGAAGTTGAGACTACTTTGTCTAGTATCTAGTATGTAATTTTTAAACTCTGGCACAAGTTATAGTGCAGTCAAGACTCTCGCACTTAATAGTAGTTCATTAATTTGTATAGTTAGAAATTTTCACCTAATTAGCAGATTTTCTTCTTTTTAGTAATAGTTTTTCTTATATTTTATATTTCTTTATATGTAAGAATG
>CAJVPZ010003701.1:0-10724 GCA_910592135.1 Racocetra fulgida | reverse complement strand
CCCTAATTTAAACTTTAAAATCTAATCCTAGCTTTAATATTTAAGTTAAATTTTTTTTGCTATTTTACATAATTCTACATAGAAATGTATATAGATTTATATATAATAGATGTGTAAATTCTACATTGGGTTTATAAAGTTTTATAAGCTACATAAAAATTTTACATAGTTTTACATAAAAATTCTACATAATTCTACATAAAAACAACTTTGTGATGTGGATTTTCCTTCTTCGTGACCTAATCTTATGATTTCTGTATTTATATGCTACACGTACGGTGCAAGAAATCTAAAAACCACAATCTCCTTATAGTGACAAATAAATAAATTATTTCCTAAATTATTGGAATCAATAAAGTGTGTACATAAATACTTTATTGAAATTGATAATTTAAGAAACGTTTGATTTCAAATGTGCATACGTTATAATAACTCTGGAGAGATGGTTTCCATAAAGTTGAAATCAAATATTTCTTAAATTATCGACTTCAATAAAGTATTTATGTACGCACTTTATTGATGCTAACAATTTGGTAATTACTTGTTTATACGTACTTGTCTCTATCAAGAGATTGTGGTTTTTGGATTTCTTGCACCGTACGTACGTGCGTTCTCTGTACGGCTGTCAACTTTACCATATTGATATTGTTCCTTATGGTTTTTAGATTTGGTATATAACTTGATTTCGTTTGTATTATCGAATGCATGGGGACTTTTCTATTAATATCACCGCCGATTTTCCATCTTGTTAAACAAACAGGTTTTGTTTTTGCTTAAAATTTGGATTTGCGCAAAATGAGGCTTGTCTTTATAACAGTTTACTCAGTTAATACTAATTTCGACAACCTCTGTTTATAGAAACAATGATAAATTAAGGAATACTGGAAGTCGATCGATATTTCTTAATTTATTGACCTCTATAGAGTAAAGTTATATGTATGTAACGTTACATGCTTTGAAGCCAATTTAGAGTATATAACGATAATGAAAGATTATATACTGTATACACGTAGCATATTCAGGTGTTACCTTCAATAACGTTGCAGTATTATTTGTATCAAATTTCATTCGTATGATTGACGGTCCCGAAAAAGGAAATAGTCGTTTGCTCGATTTTATTCTGTAAATCTAATTTCGTGTTTATGATCGTTCAGAAAATATTTAAACCCTCTACTTTTGCCTAGTTCTTTGCTAACGTTTAACTTAAACATTTAAAGAATCTCACACATTGAGTTACACTTACGGTATCTGTCCGTGATCGTGTTCACATTTTAGTTATTGATCAGTATCATGTATTAAACAAATTATAAATCCCTTCGTAGGTCGTGTTCCAAGAAATATGAGTCTAAAATCCGTTCATGCTGTAAACGATGAGTGCGTGCTATATTTCAATGTTCTTAAATTAATCAATAAATGGTTTAGCAGTGGTGAAAAAAATCCACTTTCCCTTTTCATCTGTCTCGATACTTCAGGTGATTACCTTATTCTTTATTTTAATTACTAGAATTTCTTGCTTCGGCACTCAGCGATGTTAGAAATTTTGTTCATTAGCATTAGCATGTTACTCCAGACTTTTCTACAATAATAGCCAGTTAATTCTACTAAAGGAATTATAAAAAGAAATGTGACAGTCACATTAAAAAACAAACTAAAATTATATGATTAATTCATTACAGGGTCTATGGCAGGATCGATCGGACAAGCAAAAGATGCTATATTACAAGTTATAGAGTGTTTAATACACGAAGAAATTCTCTCCGAAAGTGATATCACATGTTTTTTTTATAGTTCAGAATGTACTGAAGTAAAATTTAGTGAAAATCCAAACATGTTATTGGCAAATGGTGAGATAAAAAAATACTTTGATGCTGTGACTGCTAACGGAGGTAAATATATATTTGCTTTTATTGTATCGATACATTAATGAGCTTTTGTAAAAAAAAGTTTTTTTGTTTCAATTTTAAGGTACAAGCTTCGCAAGTGTTTTCGGAAAAATTATTGAAAATCTTAATCTTAACCAGATTAATAATGATTTGGCTATCATATTCTTCACTGATGGAGTTGACGAATCAACCTTAAATAATGAACTTAAAAATAAGTTGAAAGAAGCTTTGTCAAACATTCCATTTGGAACTGAAGTTCATAGCATAGGTTTTACAGAAAGTCATGATGCTAGTCAGTAAAATTATGATTAACAAGGAGTTCCGCCAAATTACTTCATAATCTAAAGAATTGAATCTTTTCGAATTATAGGTCTTCTTTCATGGTTAACACAGTGTGGAAGCAAAATCAGTAACTGCCTCTATGTTAAAACCTCCGACGAGCTCAAAAATAAAATAGAAGACACTACATGCAAGTTACTTAAATTGAGAAAAAGAACTCTTCCTGTCAAAATTGGAGAAGAACAAAAACTAGTATCTTTTGATAATGATGGCAAAGGAACTCTTAATATCAATTGCGAAAAGAAGGATCAAAAAATTGTCATCTCAAAGATCAAAAAAGTCAACCGGATACGGAATATGAATTTACATCACTACACGTAATGTCTGATAGTGATCCAATTGCCATTCAACTAATAATTCAATTTATCCAGGAAAAGATCATTATATTATTGAATGAAATTCTCATTTGTGATGCTGGTGCAAGAGATGAGAAATGTCAACAAATCTTGACCGACGTAGACTTATATGATAAACGATTAGATGAAGTTTCTAATAATAACTCAAGTGATTTCGAAAATACGAAAAAATTGATTAAGATTCTTTAACCAAGTAATATTATTTTCATTTTTATATATATGCTCGAACCTTGCTTAAATTTTATTAATTTATTACTAGAAAAGAATTTTCAAATAATAAAATTGCAGAATTTAACGATTTTGCATACGGAATTGTCGCTTCAAAAAAATTAGAAAGGTTTGATATTATTGCATATTTAAATTGATTTTAAAAGACTTTAGATGTAAAATTTTTAAACGAACTAATAATGATATTATTTTAAACTTTTTAATTGATCATCTAATATAGTAATGATGTTTGCGAGAATAATAACATTTTTATCCCTTATGAAAATGGTATTTGGAATGGATATGAAATTTATAACGGATTATATAGTAAGATTGAATTTGGGAAATATAAAAACTGTAGTAAAGGAGTTGCAGGTCACTTAATTTTTATAAAAGTATATCAAAATTAACGTATTTAAAGCAAGTTTCTTACATTTAGAATAATGGAATTTTCCTATTATATCAATAGTTAAGCATTTCGTTGGCAAGATGGACTTAAATAAAATAGTCTGCGAACTTAGAAAACATCGTAATATTAGGAATGCAGACATAAAAAATGTAATTACCTTTTATGGTGTGGTTAGAAAGCCAGATGACAAGATCTGCTTGGTAATGGAATATGCTGAAAACGGAAATTTACAAGATTATTTGTTAAAAAATCAATGTGAATGGGAACAAAAAGCAGAATGGGCTATTGATATTTCAAGAGGATTATTGGCATGTCATGAATATGGAATTACGCATTTAAATATGAAAGCTAAAAATATTTTCGTTGATCATAATTTAACATTGAAGATTGCAGATTTTGGCCTCAGTTATATGAGGCCTAGATTAAATTGCGAATGTTGTGTTAAAGGTAAATACAATAAATAACTTGAATTGATGTTTTTGTAAATTTTGAGTCTTATTTCCGAATATTAGGATCAATTCCATGGGCTTCACCTGAATACATTTCTGATGATCCAAAAATGAAGGAATACTATAAGGATCGTCCACAGCTTTCAGGTATGTTTTTAAATTTTCTAATTATTCAACATATTTAATAATAGCCTAATTTTTATTTATAGACATCTACAGTTATGGATTAGTTATATGGGAAATCTTGATGAATGGAAAAGAGTATGTTAAATATATCTTTGAATTGATGATATAAAAGTACAAATATTAACTTTCTATTATGTATAGACCATATGATAACATGGATAATGAAGAAATCATAGAGTTTAAGCTTTCTAAAAAAATTGACAATTTAATTGAAGAACTTAAAAGAGGAGATGCACCGGATGAATTAAAAAATGTAGTTCAAAAATGTTGCAATTACAATCCCCTCAATCGCATAGCCTTGGAAGAAGTCGAACTTCTCCTTTCAAAATTTAATTCGGATCAATAGTGTTAACCTAGCGAGTAAGTTAGCTTGTTTAAAATTTAACTATGTTATGTGTAATTTGACTTAACATTCAAATTTGCTTGCTAAATTGATTTTTATATATTAAAATCGTTTTGGTTTATTTTTATTTATTTGTTTTTTTTAGCCTTTTTTTTTTTCTATCTATTTATTTTTTTGGCTTTTTTTTTTTATCTATCTATTGTCACGATTTTATTACATAAAATCGTGACTTATAGTAACGAGAATGTGTATGCCCTGGGTTATAAGTATATTGTGGGGCTAAGTTTGTGGCAAAGGTTTAGGAGTTTAGATCTGTATAATTAATTATTTTTTTGTCATTTCTGTTTATTTTATATTTATGGATTCTTTTTATTTGTTATTGTATGGCATAAGAGTTAGACATGTACTAAAGCTTAGAGGTAAAAAGGAAGGGTTAAATGTGAAAGTTTGGAACAATATTCAAGAAATAGGCTTAGGGGTATAGGTCTGGTCGGGCTAAGGTTGGTAGAGCTAACAGAGTTATAGGAATAGAGTACAGACCTAGACTTAGGGATAGAAATGTACCTGGTTCCTTGTAGTAAGCCTTCAATGGATTTCGAAAGTATAAAAGTGCAGTCTCTTCTCTCCTCGAATAAAGCCTTAGACTTCAATGTCTTTAATATAGAAGTATTAAGAATTGATTTCTCAGCTATTGTTATAAGTTATTGTCGTATTGTTGCATTTATTGTTATTTCCCTGCTTTAACCGCTAAGACTCTTAACGATCGTATTATACATTTTTATTATTACTCTTTGTTCTATTAAGTATATTACATACGTCATCTATCTTGAGGACATTGATGTTCATGAAAAACGTCATTTATATTATAAATTAAATGCCCCGATCTCCGATTAATTACATAATCTCACGTGCACAAGTTATTACTACAACCGACAGTATTATTTATTTTGTTACCCTTGTCCTATTACAAAGAACACTATTGGAGCTAAATTGTAAAGCTCTTCCAAAACAATAGCAATACTATTTATTTTTTTAGCTTTTTTTTATCTATTTTTTTTTTTTTTTTTTTTTTTTTTTAGCTGAATTTGCAATTTTATTTCTCATAGAATTTTTTAAAAAGCAAATAAATAGAATTAAGATATAAATGAAGATGATGAAAGTGAAAACGAAAAGGATGAGGATGATGAAGTGAAAATTGCGAAAGTGAAGATAATAAAAGTAATGATGAAAAAGGTGAGTGAAGATTATAAAAGTGAAAATAATGAAAGTAAAGAAGATGAAGAGAATGAATATGAAGAATTAATATGCCAATTTTACAAAAAAAAAGAAAAAAAGACAAACAATATAAATTATATGCCAATTAGAAGTGGATAATGAAATTTATTCCACGGCTCCTAATTGTTCACTCATGATTTTTTTACTGTTATCTTCATAGCTTACATCACAATGCTTAATTTTATAATTGATATCTTCACAGCTGATGCCATAATTGAAGTTAATTTTATAGTTATCAATATTAAATGAAATTTTTGGTTATCAATATTAAATAAATGATATTTTAATAAAAATATTTGACAATTTAAAAGTATTATAATTGCGCAGTTTCAATTTTATATATAAACTAATGGATTGTTTTATTATAAGTACTTTTTAAATTGCAAATTTAATAAAAAAATTATAAAGTTTCGATTTACTAATTTTGAATACAATCGTGAATGAACAATTATTAACAGTCAGCTGACATGTCGTGTACAATTGCACACTTATTGATAAATTTTATAAATAAATTTTTAAAGAAAAAAATTTTTTAAATTCTCTTTGAATTTAAATATAAAAATCAATTTAAAATTTAGATACTTATTCTTGAGTTTCTGAAGATTCTTTATACAAATTTGAGTAATAGTTAATGATAAAATTAAAATAATCTTGATCCTAAAGTCAAACGTCTTTACTATGTTCCTAAATATTTTATCATAATTTTGATGGTAAGTCAGTCTTTAACTTAGGAAACATTTTATTATACATAATTTTTGATGGTGAGTCAGTCTTTTGACTTAAGGAACATAGTAAAAAATATTCAACTTTAGAATCAAGATTATTTTTAACTTTATTATTAACTATTACTCAAATTTTATACAAAGAATCTTTAGTCAAGAGTAAGTATCTAAATTTTTAAATTGATTTTTATATTTAAATTTAAAAAAATTGAAAATAAAAAAAAATTTTAAAAGGGTGTGGTGACTTAGTGAAGTTGGCAAGTTGTCACACCCCCAAGCAGCAGAACTAGAGTTCGAATCCCACCAGCAATGAAAATTCGTATTTAAGAAAATGCATTTGGAAGACTGTATCCTATTGGGTTATAGAACCTGTAATGGTGGTTGTACTAGCTTGTACTGGGAGGTAGTGGAACATGTAGTGTGATGTACAAGTTACATAAAACCCGAGTGAAGCTACTGGATAAATCTAGCGAATTTACAGGATATGGGAGCCTGTTTGGCAAAATCTGAGTAGAGAGGTAGCACAGATCTTCAACAGTACTACGTAAAGGATTATCAACTGGAAACTGAAAAACTGAACGAGACTGAAGTGTTTGGCAAGACACTCCACCAACCTGGCTACCAGAAGAGTAATCAGAGGAAAAGGACCCAACTGCAGAGACTAAGGGCAGGTCACAGCCCTTTCGAGTCACCTGGATTAGAAGTTTGGGATGATGGGTGTACAGGAGATAGTCTGTATAGTGGGTGCTGGGGTTTAGGTAAATTCTATAAGGATGATAGTAGGTAACAGTAGCGGCCTCAGCTCGCAAGTACTTGTCCTTGAACTTGGCATAAGTTACTGAAAACCTAGGTTAACCAGATTGTGGGTACGGATAGCTCTAGCAATGATACTTCAAGGATAAATTAGTCTTAAGGGTATAGGTAAGAATCTGGAACTTCGTAAAGATGTAATGATAATACAGGTAGAGTTGCATTACAGAGGATTTAATTGGATAGCTCAAATAATAGTAGGTTATAGGTATGACATCTAGTGTAGAACCTAACAATAGGTAGATACTTAATTAGGTGCTCAAAAGGTACAGGCATAGCTAGAATATACTCTCTAATATACAGGGTTGAGATGAGCCCCTCACTCGGTAAATACTTGAATAAAAACCTTAGTTCTAAAGAGGCTAGTTAAAAAAAAAAAATTTTTTTAAATTTATTTAGAAAATTTAGATATGTCTATTTATTTAACTAACAAGTATGCAAATCTAATATATAAACTCTAATATATCATCTGACTGTTAAAAATAAACATTTAAGAGAATTTTTATTGTTAGAATTAAAAGGATTTGGGTTAAAATCCTGAAAATCAAAATTTTGAAATTTAATTATTACATCATATGATATCAGAGTTCCAAAATTCAAGTTCACTTCACTATAACTTTTATTAAAAGCTATTATAATAATAAAAAAAAATCAATTTTGGTTAATTAAATTTTAAAAATAATTATAATTTTTTTATTTTTGTCTTATTTACAATTCTATAGAATAATTTGAAGCATAACTTTTTTGAAATTGCAAATCTTCTCTGATTGGCCTTTATAGTAGCTTATATCATATAATATAAACAAAGATTATATAATTATCACTTTTCTATTGACTAGCTATTAGCTAGCTGATATTTTGATCAGATATCATATGGCTTAAAATACTAGTTATATGACAAACCACTTTTCTATTAGCCAGCTATTAGCTAACCATTAGCTAATATTTTAAATAACTGGCTTAGCCAGCTAATCCAAATTTTATAGCTTAAAATACTAATTAGATGTAATATAAAAATCAAAACAAGGGGGTGTGGTGATTTAGTGAAGTGGTCAAGTTGTCGCCCTCCAAGTGGCATATCCAGAGTTCAATTTCTACCAACGATGAAAAATTGAATTCTTCTGTGTATTGATAACTATTTTGGGTGTTGAAATAGAGATCCTGTAATCAGACCAAATAGATGCAAGGGGTAATAATCGCCTAACGGACAGCTTATTTCGCAAGCCCTAATCAGGGTGGTAGTACAGACTTGAAAGATCTTGGAGCGTTCGTATAATAAAGAAGTTACACAAAGGGATATAAACTAATAAAAGGTGGTGTAAACCCATGATAAGTCCCCGAGACCTGTATAAATCTGTTGGACTTTGTTCTGAATAGGAATCTGCTTGGTAAGTCCCGAGTAAAGAGGTAGCACTACTTTTGACGGTTTTGGAAAGTCTGAGAAGAGAACCAATAAGCTGTGGATCTGGACAAGGACCAGGTGTTTGGCAAACACTATACCAACCAGGCCGCCGGAATCAACCGGAGAAAAAGGGCACAGGACGGTATCTGGGTTAAGCCAGTAGGAAAGCAGGTAACGTAACTTGTGGATCAAACCGGGCTATCTGGATTGAAAGTTTGATAAAACAGTGGAAGGGTTTTAGATTGGACGAGTAAGAGGCTGGAGTAGAGTGAACTCTATAAGGGCAGAAGTAGATAACGGTAGTGGCTTCAGCTCGCAAATACTTGTTCTCAGACTAGGTGTAAGTTACTGAAGTCTAGGTCAGTCTAAATGTAGGTATGGAAGGCTCTAGCAGGTTTACCTCAAGGTCAAAGGACTCCCTAAATGGTAGAGACCGCTTTAAAACCCTAAGCCAGCATGTGAAAATAAGGTGATACTAAGTATTATTGCTTGGATATAAAAGGGTTAGTACATAGGCGCAGAGGGTTTAAATGGATAACCCCCCTAGTGGGATGCAGGTATGGCATCTAGTGTAGAACCTGATGATAAGCAGACTACTTAAATAGGCACTCAAAAGGTGCAGATATGGCTAATTGTACCCAACAAATATGTACAGCCGTCAGAATATGTCTGACGGTTAAAAATACTACTGATATTCAAATAAAGAGCAGCGTGGCAAAGAGGTCACCTTAAAATCAAAAAAAAAATAAAAATTAAAACAAATTTTGTTTTTGAAAAAAATCTTTAATAACTCAAAATTTTGCTTATAAAACATCTTTTGTATTCTAATAAAAACAATTTCTTACAAAAAATAGTATAAACTATACTCTTGCTCTATTCTAGGCTTTAGCCCTAACTTTAATAATAATAAATTTCAATTTTATTATTTTTTTTGTTTATTTGTTTTGATAATAATCATGTTATATGATATGTGGTATTGAACACCACTAGTGTGATTAAGTATTATTGTTTTATTTTGTTTTATATTTATTTAATAAAATAAATTCAAATACAATTTGATATTGTTATATTATATTTATTTGAATTTTTTATTGTTTTTTGCAATGGATAAGTGCCTTTCATTTCAGTAACAGTGACTATTTCATTATTCTTTTTGATTCCAATTCTGTTTTGATAGTAATATCCCAGTCTTCTATTTACACTTTTTCATTTAATAATATCCACGGCTGTCTTTTGGATGAGTGTCGATAGAAATGCTATTTTAGTATTTGCGTATATAGTTTAAATACATCAAACATTTTTACTGATGTGTCACACATTAAAAAAAAATATTAATTAAATTAAATATACGTGTACTTTAGAAATTATGTATTTTGATTGGTTAATTATTACGGAAAATCACGGGTAAATCTACAAAATTAACCAATCAAATATATGATTTTTTGGACGGGTCTAATCACTAATTAAAACGATTTAGATTTCCAACACTGGTTTAATTAAATCAATATTTATTTATTTCGCTAATTCTGACTAACTTTTAACTAATAGCACGAAATATCAGTAGTAATAGGAATACTTTGATTCCATTTAAATAAATTATTCGGATCGTATTTTTGTTTAATTTCTACTAATTTTCCAAAATTTTCACCATAATATCTGCATTGCCAATTATCTAAATCTCTCTCAATGAAGTTTTGATAACTTTCAAAACCAGCATAATTTTTTTGAAAGACTCGAGAAAAACTTACTAAATCTTCTATACAGATTTCATAGTTATCCTTATCTAAGGTTGCTTCAGTTACCATAAGATACATAGAATTTCTGTGAACGTATGCCGTTTCATTTCGTTCAATTTCGTTGACTTTTCCACCACCAATTAACATTGTTAATACAAAAAGTTCACATTTGGAAGTTCTCATAAATTCCATTAAATACTTAACACCTTCATAAGATAGTCCTGGCGAGTCAACATAGAAAGACGTATATTTATAATGCATCCACTTTCTCAAAGTCGTATCTACCATATTTGCATGATACCAATCCCTTTCAACATATGATTCATGTTTAGGTTTAGTCAATTCAATAAATTCTTGTATGTGAGGTTTTGCTTCATTTAAAGAGCCTAGATAAATCCCCGAAATGTTGAATGTAATATCATTTGGATGACGGCCCATTAAAGTTAAATTTTGATGAAAACTGTTCCCCAATTTATTCATCACTGAATATACTAATTGAGTCTGATCAAAATCATAAGTAAAATTTATAATAGTTACGATTTTCGTAATAGGATAGATCTTAAGAGTTAAAGTAGTAACAATACCATAGCCTGCATTTCCAGCACCC
>CAJVPZ010003700.1:0-10724 GCA_910592135.1 Racocetra fulgida | reverse complement strand
TTATTAAATTTAATCAGATAATTGTTAAAATATCTTCACTCAAAATTTTAAAATACTTTATATAGCTTTTATGTTTTAATTTTTTTTAAAAAAAAACTTGAGTAAAGTTATTTCAACAACTGTCTAATTAAATTTAATGAAAATTTTTTATTTGAATTTTATAAATCTATAAAATTCAAATAAAAAAAGTTTTATTAGAATCAATTAAGTAGTTAATTAAATTTAATTTGATCTAACCCACCCAGCCTAGCCCAGCCCTAATTATAAAATTTAGGCCCAGCCTCGTCTACAATTACAAAATTTAATTGTTAGGCCCAGCCCGGCCTGCAAATCAGACTGGGTGGGCTGGGCCAGGCCCAAGCTTTAGAATTCAATACAGGCCTCTATCATAAATGGTCAGATACAAGACCCAGATCTGTTATTCTGCCAATTTTAAAACACTTTATATATCCAGGCAGTGTTGTTACTCAGACTGGACTCGGACTCAGACTTGAACCAGACCAGACCGGACCAAACTTAAACTAGGACCAGACTAGGTGATCATGTCCATTTGACATTATATAGATTAATGTTAAGTGATTAAATATACCAGTAATACAGATACTACATACATCATCAGAAAATAAATAATTATATAATAATTATATTTATTTATATACTGAATGATTATTTTTGCCGATTCGATAAGTCTGAATTCTGGTAATGATCAGTTATATAATAAAATATATATCTTTGCTAAATGATGTTGTGATAATATATATGCAATATATCAAACATTTTTTTTATTAGCATATGTAATGTATTTGTTATGAAACTTATATTATATTCAGAACTATTTTATACCTATATTTTGTTTGTTAAGATCTATTGGTTGTATTGGTTGACAAGAACAATCTTCACTATAAATTTTCATACAGATCAAACACACCAAACATACTAGACATGCATTCAAGTGAAACTTAATTTTAAATGTGTTGACATTAGTGTTATTCAGAATACTATCACTAAAATACATCAAATAAAAAGTTAATTATTGCTGAATTAATATCTTATCAAATTGGCCAAATAATCATTTAGCTAATTTTTTATCAGATGTCCCAAAATTTATGAGAACAGCTGTAAACAACCTTTATTTACGGTGCAGCAGTGGTAATTAAAACATCTTTTAAGACTTTAATAGAAATGTTTTAATTTACAAATCGATTAGTGATCAATTTAAATCCTACATACATACGTAAAGGCTTTAAACTATCTTTGTCAATAATAAATGTTACATTGATCATGCTGAAATTAATAACTTATCAAAATGGCAAAATAATCATTCTGTTAATTTTTCACAAGGTGTACCAGGAATAATGATAACTGCATAAATCCCAGGCTTCATGTTTTTTAAGCAGATTCATTCACAGTGTTATTTCACATTTCTGAAGAAGTACAACCACAACCTACAAGAGAAAGAGTTTTTTAGTAAAAAGAATTAAATAAAAGAATAACAAAAATAGAAACAGTACACTCCGTATACAGTACCAACCAGGCCAATATTTCTGTTCACAGCGCTATTTCATGTTACAGAAGTACAATCTACAAAAAAAAGTGTGTTAATAAAAAAAATTGAAAATGAAAAAAAAAAATTGCCGAAAATAGAAACTGGTATACTCCTTATACAAGATCCACATTTGCGACAGCATTTTACGCTCCTTGAAGAAGTACTACCTACAAAAAAATTGTGTGTTAATGAAAAGAAATAAGATAAAAAAAAAAGATGTCAAAAATAGAAACTGGTACACTCCTTAACAAGATCCACATTCGCGACAGCATTTTACGCTCCCCGAAGAAGTACTATCTACAAAAAAAAGAGTGTGTTAATGAAAAGAAATAAAAAAAAAAGGATAATGAAAATAGAAACTGGTACACTTCTTATACCAGCCCAGGCAAAGATCCACCCACATTCACAACGCCAATTCATGATCCCGAAGAAGTACTATCTACAAACGAAAGAGAGTGTTAGTAAAAAGAAATAAAGAAAAAAAAAAAGACAACAAAAATAGAAACTAATACACTTCTTATACCAGCCCAGGCCAATATCTACCTATATTCGCGTTGCCATTTCATGATCCAAAAAGTAATACCTACAAAAGAAAGAATGTGTTAATGAAAAGAAATAAGAAAAAAAAAGGATGACAAATATAGAAACTGTTACACTCCTTATACCAGCCCAGACAAGATCCACTCACATTTGCGACGCCATTTCACAATCCTTGAAGAAGTACTACCTACAAAAGAAAGAGTGTGTTAATAAAAAGAAATAAAAAAAAATACAAAAATAGAAACTGGTACACTCTTTATACCAGCCCAGGCCAAGATCTACCCACAGTCACGATACCATTTTACAATCTCCGAAGAAGTACTACTTACAAAAGAAAGAGTGTGTTAATGTAAAGAAATAAGAAAAAAAAAGACAACAAAAATAAAAACTAGTACACTCCCCAGGCCAAGATCCATCCACAGTCATGATACCATTTTATGATTCCCGAAGAAGTACTATCTACAAAAGAAAGAGTGTGTTAATGAAAAGAAATAAGAAAAAAAAAAGACGCAAAAATAGAAACTGGTACAATCCTCATATAGTGCCTTTTCACATTCTCAAGCAAGTAAAAAAAGAATTAAAATAAAAAAAAAAGAATTACTAGATTTTAAATAATAAAATAAATAAAATAAAAAATAAAATAAGCGAAGAATCTAGGAAATTTTTTTTTTTTAATTCTTTTTCCACTTACTTGAGAATGTGAAAAGGCACTATATGAGGATTGTATCAGTTTCTGTTTCATTATTCTTTTTTTCTCTATTTAATTCTTTTTACTAACATACTTTTTCCTTTATAAATAGTACTTCGGAGATCGTGAAATGGTGTTACAAATGTGGATCTTGGCCTGGGTAATAGTATTGCTTACCGTGACATTGTTAAGAACATTGTCTGATGTCTGTGTCTGCAATATGTCTGTGTCTGACAAATATTGCACAAACAATGTCTAGTGACAATTTATTGGCTCAGACATAATTTGGACACAGACATTAGACAATGTCCAAAAATGTCTAGTCCTCCAAAAATAACTCGAACATTAAAAATTGACAACACTGTACCTGAATATAGTATATCAGGGTTGTGAGCAGCCAATAAACAAGTCAATAGACACAATAGACAGTCTAATGATCTAATGATGTCTAATCAAATCATTAGACAATAGACAAATTAATATATTAATTAATTTATATTATTTATTATATTTAAATAAATATATTTAATAGATTAAATATTTAATATTCTTAATTAAAGTTAAAATTTTATTTAATAAGTTAATTTATTTTAGTATATAAATAATTTGATTTTAACTATTCTAGTGATTTTAATAAACTAGCAAGTCAATTTTATATAAAATTAATAATTAATTTCTAAATTTTACTAATAAACTATAGTACAAAAATGCTTTTGGTTATAGTTTAGTTCAGAACTAATTGGCATCTAACTTATTAAAATTAATTATTTTTAATTATTGAAACCAAATAATAAATTGCTAAAATTGAGTTACTTGTCTACTAAGACCAATTTGGATAATTAGAGTTTGATTAACAAAAATTTATAATCTTAATAAGAATATTTATTTTTTAATTATTAAAACTGGGGTTTGGGTCCCGTAGCTTATTGGTTAAGCTTCAAAACCCCCACAGACAAGGTCAACGGTTCATGTCAAGCTGGTAGCAAATTTTCGAATTTGTTACTGTAACCATATTGAGTCAAATCAGATACGAAGCCCTGTGGAAAGTCCAAGTGCAGTACAAGATCAGAATAAGAGTTCCCGGAAAGAGACCTGGTTGCAGTGTGTAGGCACTACGTGTGTCAGCGGCATCACAGAAAGTCTAGGCTGTAGAAGATTGCATATATAAGTCCTCAGTTGGGGTAACTAAGAGGCAACACCAACATCCTATCATCTCTATATTTGGCATTACCAATATCTCTGCATCCAACTTGTAGGGTACTTGCTTGGAAGGATAATCAACAGATCGTGCGAATAAGTCCTAATATGGTATGATGTTAGATACTTGCTTGGAAGGGTAATTTAATACTATCAAAACTGGAGTAGTGAGTGAAGCGGAGATATGCAACTATGGGCTGTGACAAAGAATCAAGCCTTAACTGAATTGGAAGCACCTCTGGCATTGGTGGAATGACTATAGAAAGCTATTTGTTATAAAGAATGTAACCTACCCTGTACATCTAAATGCACCAAATCGGAGCTCTGGTCACACCTATATGGAAGTCTAGGATGAAAAGAGCTAGGATATACCAGCATAAATGCCACACCAACTAGAAATAGCTGGAAGTGATTTAGCTTGCCACTTAAGTAATTTCGTGATGTTAGGCCAGTCTTTAACAAGATAGATCATTAAAGCAAATTATGAAAGCCAATGGCTAGAAGTGTGTAGCCTTGCAGTTGCTGTGCAACTTCAGAGGGTTCTTACAAATTATGGTCCCGGTAAACACCATATAAGAGAGTACATAAGGGGATAGAAGTTGACAACTGCACTATACAACTTAGAAAACATCAAGACCTGGGGATGGCAAACCATCGGCAGCAGCAGAGGCCTGGCTTGAGATACGAGGTCAGTTTACCTGGGGAGTAAGTGGAAGGATCTGTGGCATTCATGCAATGCAACATTGTATGAAGAGATGCAAGCTGACAATAGGCAGTGCAAATACAAGATAAGTCCAAAGACCCAAAATGTGATACCAATGCTTCTTATGTGGGACTGATGGCAGCAGCAGGCATCTGGCTTGAGATATATATACGAGAGGCTACCTATAAGAAAGGTTATCTACTAGTACTAGTACGTACCAAATAACAGACACACCAAATTAGGAGGCTATAAAAGGACCGATTTCTTGAAAGAACCAATTTGGGAATAATCAAGGTTTGATAGTGAGATATGGGTGAATATGGTGTGTAACTAGAAATAGTCTGAACACCAAATCCAGGTATAACCAAATACATAGTGAGAACATAGCATACTCTGGTAGGTTTAGATTATGGATAATTGTCCAAAGCTTGTATTCTTAGATAGATATGTAGCCTTATAAGGCAAATACTCTAATCAAATATCTAATAAAGATATGAGTCAATGACCTCACTTTAACACCGAAAAAAAAAAATTTTTATTAAAACTAAATAATAAATTGCTAAAATTGAGTAGTAATATAATAGAATCGTCCCAATGATGTTCATCACATTGCTATAATTTGCTGTAACTATAGTAAGTAGTATAGTAAGTTGCAGCATTATAGCTGTACTATATTACTTTGCTATAATTATAGGAAGTTATGATAATATAATACAATGCGACAACTAACATTGAGATGATTCTACCACATTATTAGAATTGAATTGCTTGTCTACTAAGATCATTACTTAAATATTTTTGGATAATTAGAACAGAGAAGGCGCTTACTACTTGAGGCATAGATAATTTGGCGAGTATATTTCTATTTACTACTTTACTATTTATTACTAATACTAAACTAATACTAACAACAATACTAACAAACTATCTTTTATTTATATAGCAATTTCTTTATTATGATCTTTAGCCCTTCCTTGGCACTATGAAAGATATTAGATTTTTGTTATTTTAAAACCTCATTGCTATATATTCGAATCATACCAGATTTGGTGCATAAGCCTTATCAATATCATTTGATCATGGGACAAATATTTTTATACATCCAAACTGGTTTCAGATAAAATCATCAATCACAGAACAGTCGATCACACTTCTTTTGGTCATAGTACGTTTTTGTCTGTACAACATAATTTAAAGAAATATATATATATGTATATCTTGTGTCAAAGAAAAAATTTTATCATTCTGGTTAATAAATGTTATTATCATATTTTTTCTATAGATCATTATTGATAGCTACAGTATTCTTATAGGTGTTCTCAAGCATCTTTATTGTAATTTATAATAATCAAGACTATGCACAGTACTATAATTAATTGAGTAATCTTTATAGCAATTTTGTTAAAATTCATAGTGCAAAATAATAATGGTTGAAACCATCTTTTTATATTCAATAATGAACTTACTTGGCTGACTAAAATAATTTTTACTAATTAAAAATTAAACACTAACTTATTAATTAAAGCTGCTCAAGTATTGATTGAGGTTTTATTATAGCAATTGAAAAACATAAATCTCAATAATATTTCATTAGTATTATTGATTTTAATTAAGAAAGTTATAAGAAAGTTATGCTATAAACTTATATGCTCATATCTAGAGTAATGCTTAATAATATTTCAAATAAAACTCTTATTAATAATATGAATAAAGAACATATAAATAATATAAAAAAAAAATTCTTTAGAAAACTTTTATGAACCCGAATTAATTTTAATCTGATTCTTCACTATTACTATCCACTGATGACACAATAGCATTTTCAGGTTCAACTTTATTTTGTATTTCATTTCTAATAAATTCAATTTCTTTTTTTTCTTTGCATTTTTTGTGTTTCAGCCTCTACAATATAATGTGGTGCAACTATATCTAATACAAAAAGACCTTCTAATTTCTATTTGGCTAATAGATTATCAGCTAGATGAGTTGTATTGAATACAATTTAATCTGTAGAAGAATTATTTGCCATCATATCTAAGTCATTGTCATCATTATCATTATCATACAATTTATTTGAATTTTTCTTATCTTCTACTATTGAAACCCAAGTTTTTAATATTTCAGACCATTCTGTTATATTTGAAGTATAATTTTCACTTAATTCATTAAATAATTCAGCTTCTTCTAATTCAGAATTCTGAAGTATCAGAGGTGCAAAATTAGAATTCACAAAATTTATATCAATTTTAAATTTTTCAATTCAGATCTTATAAAGCATTGAAGCACGCAACTTGTACATATTTAAAACCTTTTCTGGCTATAAATTAAAAGTTAGTTTAAATAATAATAATTATAGAATGCACTTTAAAATCCTGAAATTTATCGTGATTTGTAGAATTCCATTATTAGACAGTTTGAACTTTAAATTTTAGAATTTTATAGTAATCCAATCATTAAATATATATTTTAATAGTTACGTTTAACTAATTCCTATTTTTTGTATGAAAGAAGCCCATAGATGAAAATAATCTCTCGACAAATGCACTATTAACAAGTATACCATGAAGTCTTAGTACTACAAAAAAAGTTCTAGTCAGATTTCAGCACAATGTTTCCAATACTTAAAAATGTCACCCTCAAATTGATTCCAGTCTTTTTTTGAAAAAGGAAATATCTCATCTTGGTAGTCCTGTAACTCAAAAATAATCCTTTTAGGTGGATCTCCAAACCAAGTGCAGTAATAATACGTAATCCATCTTTCTAATTCAGCAAATGAAATACCATCAATTGGTAAATTAAATCAAAAAAGGTGAATATCAGGGTGAAGTAAGTAACTAAGAATTAAAAGATGCTGTTCCCATTCTTTCCAACGTTATTCTAAATGTTTTATCATTTTTATTCCAAAAGTTATATCAGAATATTTATCCATTAACTTGTAAAGGTAACTAAAAGTATGCAAAACTTCATAAAGACGAGCTGAATCTGTTTGAAGTTAATTTAGACAAAGACATGTAGATGCAAGCAAAGTGTGGAGTTCAGATAGTGTATTCTACTAATTACTGTCTCCAATTGATTCACAAATATATTCTGACAAAGCTAAGTTATTATTTTTGGGTGATTCATATTTGGCAGTTAAAGACTATAATATAAAAATACATTAACCTTAGATTAAATAAATCTTAAATATATATACTAGTATATACTTATAATTAAAGATGTTTTTAAATGCAAAAAACTGCCAAATGCTTTATAAAAACTGTTCCACCTGGTATTGCCTGGACAAATTAATGCAATATATCACTTATGCACCATTTTTTGCACATCTCTTAGCTTACTAATAAAATAAGAGTTATTTGAATTGTTAAAATAATTAGTGATTTCAACAACTTTTTGGATAGCACTATTAAAGTGAGGATTTTCTTTAAAAATTTCTTCAACAAATAAATTAAGTTGGTGAGCAAAGCAAGGAAGGAAGACAATTTCTCGATGAGTTTTATGCATACAACATCTTAAAAAATTAATTTTTTTCTAATTAAAATTATATAATTGGAAGTTTCAGAATTAAAGTATTTTTGAAACAAGTAAATGCTTTAAAATTCTATGAATATTAAATATTTTATAAATACTGTGCTGCTGTATAAGCTGATGCAGAATCAGAAATCACAGCAACAACTTTAATTTGTTGAGTTTTTAGATCTTCAAGTAATGCTTCAATTTTAGGTATTATATTAATTATTCAATCTAACTCTTTACTAATATTTTGAACACTCAAACTAGAACTTCACCCAAAGATGTAATAAGTATAGTTCCAAAAATATTCTGTTTTAAAATATTTTTCTATCCGTCAAATGCCAACGACACTCCAACTTTATCATGAGTTGCCTTTGTTACTAATTCTGAGTGGAGTTCTTGAGCAGCATCTTTTAATATACATCTTCTAAAAGTATCATAGCTTGGTAATACAAGGTTTGGATTCTTAAATTTAAGCATAGCAATTGATAATTCTTTTTCTATCAAGTTAAATGCCTAGTCATTTTCAATAGTTGCATTTAAAGCTAATTCTTCAAAATGAAATAAATCAACTGAACTATATTCTTGTGCAAGATATAGCTAAATTGATTATTAAACTACACCTATTTATTAAAGCAAGCCAATTAGAATAATTTATTAAATTAATAAAATTTATATTATTATTAATTATAAATTATATTACTTTGTGAATTTATTTTTTTAGCAAAGGAACTACTTGATGCTTTGGAAGTTGAGTTTTTAGACGATTCAGTTATTTGTATTAATCTATCATATTTATCTTTACCAACAGCATCTTTAAAATTTGAACAAATTTAAAAATGTGATCGAAGTCTGTCTTTTTTATTAACACATTGTGTATTCTCTATAGCATACGTTTTATCATGTTTTTGTTCACACCATTTACAAATTGCATAGACAGTTTTTAAGTTTGGAACATGAATAATTTTAATATGAGGAGTAAAGGAATGTGGAGGCTTCCTGCCAGTGTGAGAGCGTTTCATAATACGTAACAACTAATCAACTACCACTACTGTCTCTTTTTTTATAATAATATGCTTAAATTCTTCTATTACTTAAACTAGAGAAGATAAGTTTTCATTATTATGTTAATTTTCTTTTATATTTTTTTTACTCTACTAACTAACTACTCTATTTTTAGGATACTACCAGTTTTATTTCACCCCTTTTCACACCACCAATTGTTCCAATGCTATTATCAGGCAGGTTTCTCTTTGTTTATCTATTTTGTGTCTTACTGCCATTACTAACAATGCTGTTTCTCTTTTTTTAACACAAAACTTATTCTTACTTTTGATATTCTGAAACCTGAGCACTGTGGTTTTGTCTCTTTTCTGATTTGGCTATACACTTAATTATTCAATTATGCATGTTTTGTCTAATTTGGATTGATCATAATTACATGCATCAATCAGGTACTGGAGCATGACATAGTTCTTTTACCTATGGCATTGCTTTTTTGAGAAATTTATAAATTTAATACATACAAATTTTTCACGGTCTGATATTATATAGACGTAGCAAGCATGTGTAGTAATTAGTATGTATATACATTAATTAAAGAATCAGGTTTAGTAATAAAAATTAGCAATTGCAACTTTGAATTCTGATCTAATGCTGCAAGAATAAGATTCAAATAAGTAGAAATAATAATGCAACTATAAATGCGATTTTAATTATCTCCTATAGATTTGATAATAAAGTTCATCAGCAGCAACAACTACCTGAATGTTTTAGATTGGCTAATAAAAAAATCAAACAATTATCCATTTTATACTATATTAAATGTAAAAATTATATATAGTCAGCTTTTTTTTATAATAATCTGTCATTTAAATGTTTACTTTTAATTATATATAAAAATGATTATGTTTTAAATTAACAGATGAAACTTTATAAGTAATTAGTTGAATCAATTCATCAAGAGGTTTCATCTAGAGTTGTAAGCCAATTAGAGGCTAGTAGACTTAGTCAACTTAGCAGATGTATTTACAAATAAAACTATCCTATTTTATATATATAGTATAACACTTAATATATACTATGTATTATAAATAATAATGCAAATGAATTGTTTAATAATGATTATATTTATATTACTATAAATTGATTAGACCAATTGACCAATAGACAAATAGACATATTGTCTAATTAAATTTTTATTTAAATAGATATTGTTTATTCACAACTAAACTGAATAGACATTAGAAAATTAGACAATTAGACAAATAAATTATTAGACAATAGACAATAATATTTCTGATTAGACTATGTCTATTCACATCCCTAGTATATAGTGAGCCTACTAATGAAGGAGTATTTTATTCAGCATTTACAGTAATTTAAATATCACCCAGATAAACTATTAAAATACCACCCAAGTAAAGATTAGCCTACATTTTAAGCATCCCAAAATATTTTAATAGGTTGATCTTTAGTATAGGTGGGCACCTATAAAAAATCATAATAAAAATTCCTATACGGATCTCCTTTAGTAAAGG
>CAJVPZ010003699.1:0-10728 GCA_910592135.1 Racocetra fulgida | reverse complement strand
GAGAATTTTTATTTGTACAGGCATACAGTAATTTAGAAATTTGCATGTAGGTTAAGCTAGCCGAGAGCTTTTTTGTAATTTACTGCCGATATAAAAAATAAAAGTAAGATTGCTGAAGTAAAAAAAAAACATGTATTACTTGAATATGTATTAGAGTTATAGTATAGCAAAAATTTTTTAAAGTTTGTTTATATTAGAATAAGGACAGAATTAGATATTAAAGTTAGAGAAAAATAGTTTATATAGTAAAATTGTTTAACAAAATGTTTTGATAGAGCACCAAAAATGGTATTTTATACTAATTTTTGAAAAATAAATAAAAGAATATTTTTTTATTATATTATATTATATCTAATTTTAAAATTTGGTTTGTAGTTTAGAAAATCTATACTACAAATCTGTTAGTGCAAGAAATATTATATATAATATAAAGGTTGAATTGAATTGAGTATGAAATAAAAGAATAAATAATAGTATAAGTATTTAAATAAGTAAATAAATAATTTTGATAAGGGTTTTGTAAGCATGTATAAAATAGTCAAATCACAAATTGTTAATAATTAGAAGGTAATTAAATTTAAATAGTAATATAATTATAAGTTGTATAATAAAGAAAATAAAAAAGGTTGTATAATTGTAAGTAAAAAAAAATAATGTAATTAATTTAAGTTAATAAACAAATCGCAAGTTACCTAAACAAATATTTTTTTTTATATATAAATTTTACTATAAGTTTGAATGTGCAGTGCTTCTATCTAAAACTTTTTTTTTTTACAAATAAATCACTTTTAGGCTTGTAACAAAAGTTGTAAAGCTCATCAAGATGCATCTAATAGTGAAAGAAAACTAAAATTGGTCTGGTAGTTCTTGAGAAATCTTTAAAAAACTTCTTTTTTACATATAAAATTTCTTTAAAAAAAATCAATTTTTTTAAAGAAGTTTTATATGTGAAAAAGAAGTTTTTTAAAGATTTCTCAAGAACTACCAGACCAATTTTAGTTTTCTTTCACTATTAGATGCATCTTGATGAGCTCTACAACTTTTGTTACAAGCCCAAAAGTGATTTACTTGTAAAAAAAAAAAAGTTTTAGATAGAAGCGCTACACATTCAGGCTTATAGTAAAATTTATATATAAAAAAAAAATATTTGTTTAGGTGATTCGTGATTTGTCTATTAAATGTAAATATATAAATATGTAAGAAAAAATAAATTTTCCTTTTTAAATATTTTTGATAAATAAAAATATTATAAATATTTAAAAACTTGTAACTACATAGTAAAACATTTTAAATATTTGTTTATAAACAGCTTGGTGTAAAAAAAAATTCAAAAATATAAAAGAAGTAATATATATATAAAGTTATTTATCAAGATTTTTAAAATGTAAAGTATTTGTAATTTAATACTAAAAATAGTTGAGATTGGTATTTGATAAATTTTTTTTTTATAAAATAGTTTTATTTGCTAAATATATAATGAATGTTTATAAATGTAACTTTATATAATTATATTTATACTTTAGTTTTAACAGCTATTTAAAAGAACTAAGTTGAATATATTTGCTGTATCTATTTAATAAAGTTAATTTTCTAAAAGTACTTCAGGATAAGCTATATTTAAAGTAGTACTGTCAGAAGAATCAGATAGAAAAAGAGCTTTAATTGAATAGAGTAAAATATAACAGAAAAGAGCTACGTAAAGTTAACTATATGAGAAAACAAGAGTTCAAAGATCTAGCTCAACATGTACTAAGAATTGGCTTTGAAATTTATTTATTATAATAGCAAAAGTAAGATGAATAGAAATTGCCTTTATGTAAAGATAAATGATAGACTTGTTGAGGAAGGTTTTAAAGTAATTCTAGAAATAAAAACCAAATTTTCAGTATGATTTCCACTAAGAATATATACTTCAATAACATGATCTGTAAGCTAAACTACAACTAAGTAAGAGCTATTACAAAGACTAAGTGAAGAAGCAAGGTTTCAAAGAAGAATAATAGAACATCTGATTTTGAGAGTAAGTTTAGCAGGTGGCATTCCAGATAGATTAAGTATATTTAAATATTCAATTGGATATATATTTCTGTTATCAGAATCTTCTTTTGTTATAGCTTTGTCAGCACTTAAATATGTATATATATCTTCTGGAAAAATATTAAGAACTTTATAGTTAATATCATAAACATCATCATTATAAGTTGATAAAATCACACATAATCATTTTCACATAACTCTTCCTGACGATCACTTGTACCAACCTAATACTGAAAGCAAGTTGAAGATTCAAGCCTAGAAGTCGACAACAACTTGAAGTTTTCTTGATACAAACTGTTGTCAACGAAGTCTTTAAACGTGATACACCGAAGAGTGGGCGTTTTGGACAGTTTGCAAAGGGGTCAAGCCTTGCTTCTCTGCTATTTCTGGGGTGGACTCCCCTTTGCATTTGGCATCCAAACCAGAGGAGTCTCTGGGAACAGCAAGTAGAAAAGAAAACTAAAGTTAGTTTGAAGATAAAAGACTTTGAAGAACTCTTGGAACAACACTCCTTGGTTAGAAAACTCACAGAAACTCGATATTTTCTTGCTGGCTTTTGGCTTCAAAATTTTCAACAAAAAGTGGATAATTCGGCTTACCCCCTCCAAAAGATCGGCATTGTTTACCACTTCCATATCGGGAAACTAGATGATGACAAATCAGCACATATTACAAATGAATAAAATGATAACAACAAGTCACGTAAAGTTTTTAAAGTCCTTATGAGAAAATATTATTTAATTAGTGATATTCTATTATAGAGCAGTAGTCTAATAAGGTCTTCCAAATTAATCTAACAGTACCTAATGCAGCTATTTGCTTGTAAGTGTTTTTAAAAGTAATTGCAAATGTCAAACCTAAATATTATAATTACTTAATATGCTTTTATTTAACTAACAATTAAATATACTATAATAAAGAATATTAATAATACAGCTAAAGTAAAAAAAAAAAATTTGCAACCCTTTATTCTATATTTATGTTTTTAACCCCAAACATTTTGGAACCCATCAAGCCAATTTTGATGATTTAATTACTATTAGAAACAAAAAAAATTTTTTTGCTTAGTAAAATTTTTTTAATTTTTAAAAGATTATTTTAACCAATCATATAATTGCTTTAGATAAATCAGATCTTTGACTTAAATAATATAGTAAAAAATTGTTCAACTTTAGATTTTTTTTAAACTAATAGAGATTAAGAAACAAGGTTTTTAACAAAAGATTATAAAATAGTAAAAATATATATTTAAAATCTCAAGAAAATTATATACAGTATATATATTTTTTAATAATTTTTTTGTAAAAAATTTACATAAGTAGCAGCAACCATTAGGACATGTCCTGTAACTGATATTCTAAACACTAAATTAAATGACTTTTTATTAATTTTTTATGTTTTGCAAAATATTAAAAACCAAGTTTTAAATTTGGTTTTGATTTAACTTAGGTTTGGAACTTATAAAAAAAACCCCAGCTCCTAGGCCTTTAATTTTGAAACTTAATTTTTGAAACCTAACCAAACCTAAACTAATTTTACCATCCCTATTCTGCACGACCACGACCATAACCTCCTCTAAATTCGGGTCTAAAGTCACCTGAAGCACCCTCCTTTTTACCTTCACCTCCATCATCGCGGCGACGGTAATCACGGTCGGAACGACCTTGTGGTGGTCGATAAGCTCCACCTTCCCTACCTCCTTCCATTTCTGTTAAATCATAAATTATTTCAGTCTATCTCGAAAACATTTCAGAATTAATATAATAAAATAATCTCAACTAACCAGGACGCCTACTGGGTTGTCTAGCTTGTTTCTTGAATGTAGCGGGAACGATTTCTTGAGGCAAATGTAAATACTCTCTTAGATATTCAATGCCTTCATTCGTTAAAGAGTAATAATAATATTGCCATGAAAATTGTGTCTTCACATAGCCTTTAGAGTTAAGACTCTGGCAGGCTTTAATAACATGAAGATTTGGAACCTCGATGTCCTGATGTTTAGGAGCATTGAAATCTTTTTTTGCGACTAATACGCCCTCTACAATTTATACATAATAAATTTAATTCAAGTAAAAGAAATGAAGAGTTGTATTACTGATTTATAGAAAATTACAGACAGATGAATCACAAGAATGCTGCAAACCTTTGAAAAGACTTTCATAGATGCGTTTGCGGTTTTGCTTCGGAATAAGCATCCTCACTGTCTGTCTGTCTAATAAAAATTAGTCGATTTACATGTATTTTTAAACGAGAGTTTATTTTTTCAACCATGATCAAGGTATATTATATCCCTTCAAGCAAAGATTCATAACGCTTGAAGTAAAGATTAATTAAATACTGGAGGAGTAAAGTACACACCTTTTCAACACGAGGTAGAAGAGGATGAACCTATTCTCTTTACGAGAAATTTTATTCTGATCATGGTACAAATCTAACCCAATCAAAATTCAGCATCTTTTTCTATGATAAAATTTATTTCTGTATTTATGCAATGAAAATATTTACCTTCCTGCATACGCAAAGATGTCTATAGAAAACGCTAGTGCAGGCTTATGGAGCACTTTGGAACCAAAATTGAGTCCTTTCATGTATGTCAATTGTCAGCATTCTTTTATACGATCTATCAAATAACAGCCTTTTTATAATACCTTGTAGTTTCGAGACTCTAGCCACCATGGGATTCACCGAAATGACACCCGTACAAGCAGGAACCATTCCGTTGTTTATGAAAAATAAAGATGTAGTTGTTGAGGTAGTAGTGGCAATAATTTATTCGGTTTACGATGATAACAGTTGATCACTATCTGAAGAGAATTTTGGTTCAAGTTAGGCTGTAACTGGCTCGGGTAAAACTCTTGCATTTGTCATTCCAATTATTGAAAAACTAGTTCGTCTAAAAAAACGATTTGCCAAAAATGAGATAGGTGCTTTAGTTATAACACCTACAAGGTTTTGTTAATTATTGAATACAAAAAGTGGATTTTATGTGTTTATCATTTAATAATTCGGTTCAATTCTTTTAAATGACAAAGAGAATTGGCCCAACAAATTTCATCAGTATTTTCGATATTTCTTAAAGACTCTGTGATACCATTGCCAAAGCATGCACTCATAACTGGAGGTGCAAGTACACTTCAAGATGATATTCGTTACATTAAAGAATTTGGACCAGATATTCTAATAGGAACACCTGGAAGACTAGAAGATTTGCTGGTTGGCAGAGGAACGGCAAAAAATTATGTTAATACTAAAGAATTAGAAATTTTGGTATTAGATGAAGCCGATAGATTATTTGATATGGGATTTTCTCAATCTCTAAATAATATTATTGCACACCTGCCTAAACAAAGACGTACCGGATTATTTTCCGCAACGATGACTGATGGGCTTGCAGAAATTGTACGTGCTGGTTTAAGAAACCCAGTAAGGGTTATGGTTAAAGTCGAAGATCTTGTATCTAAAGATGTACAACGAATTCCTGCAACGTAGGTATTTTAAGTAGCAATTAAATGGTAAAAAAAAAAAAAAAAAAAAAAAACAGAAAAAGTGAATAATTTGCTATCGCATTAAAGACTTCAAATAGGATACATCTTATGTGAACCACATCAAAAATTATCACAGATTTTACGATTGTTAACGCGTGAGACAATTGCAAAAAAATATATAGTTTATTTTGCAACGTGTGCGTGCGTTGATTACTTTTTCAAGGTATTGCTTATTAAAAAAAAAAGGGTTTCGTCTTAGTGATTGGAATCGATCTTAATTGCTTAGCTAATAACTTTCGTGCGCGCTTATTTTGAAAATCGTACCATCTAAAAATAACATACATGACTTCGAAATGATGTCAATGCGCGTCTCGAAATAACGCGCATGATAGATCAATGTAAATTAGCCAGTATATTAATGTCTTCTTATGTCGGATGATTAGCCCTTATCTCAAAAGAACGGACATGCGTGTACTCGAAATAGTGCACAACCAATACGATTCCAATCTTAAATTTTTAAATGTGCATGATATATATATCTCAATCTGTTTGATTATTAGATATTCTCAAAATTACCACAATTGAAGGGTATTTCAATTTATTCACTTCATGGAAAAATGGATACAAAAAGACGAACAGGTTGCGTAATATATAACATTAGAATTCCCTTTTATAATAAATAACATTAAAATTGCCTTAGATGTAAAATATTAAAATATTTATCTATATGATTATTGATTATGTTAGCAACTTATCAGGCGTTTCTAAACCTTCCGTCAACGTCATCAGCACTTCTTTTGTGCACAGACGTTGCTGCGCGAGGGCTAGATGTTCCTGATGTGGATTTTGTGATACAAATGGACCCTCCACAAGATCCTAAAGTTTTTGCTCATCGATGCGGTAGGACTGCACGAGCGGGGAAGGAGGGTAAGGCAATCGTATTTTTAGGCCATGGAAGAGAAGAAGTTTATGTTGGTTAGTATTCGATTATTTTTAGGATCATTTGCTAAATGTTGTCATCTTTATGACCTAACTTAACGTGTGATGGATTTTTGTGGTAGATTTCTTAAAAATCCGTAAAATTCCTCTGCAGCAATTGGCGTATATTTTACCTGGTGATAGCAAATTCAGCACAAATTCTTTATCGGTAAATGATGATGATTTAATACCACAAGATCCTGTTATTGACGATGACAACGAGGCTTTGTTGGAACAAGTTCGAAAATTTGTTTTGACGGACAGAGACTTGCATGATAAGGTATTGTTTGTATTACAAAAATATAATAATATTTAAAGATTCTAACTTGGTCTAAATTAAAAGGGGACTAAAGCCTTTGTGTCGTATGTTCGTTCGTATTCCAAACACGAAACAAATTATATTTTTCGATTAAAAGATTTAGATTTAGGAAAAGTAGCGAAAGGCTATTGTTTATTGAAAGTACGTGTAAATTTCTATTATGTATTAGAGTCAAAACGTGATCCACTTACATAATTCATTTGATCTGTCATAGCTACCTAAAATGCCAGAATTAAAAGATATCAAGATTGAATTCGAGGAGACTAGCATAAATGTGCGCTTTTTTTTACGGTTAACAAATGGTTTTACTGTATTTACCATCATTTCAAATAATTAATCGTGTTATCATTATTAAGATGGACGGATATAGATATGCAAACAAAGCACGTGAGCAAAAAAGATTGTCGAAATTAGAGAGTGATAAAGTGAAATTGAATGACCAGCAAGTTAGGTAAGATAGTTTTTTATATTATTTATTTTTTTATTTTTTTATTTTGAGAACCATTATAATGAATGTATGTTTTATTTTGTAGTCGTCAAAAAAAGGTATTCAAAGGTCCGTGGTCGGAAAAAGTAGCTGCCAAACAACGCAGGATTGAACGCAAAATCAAAAGATCAAAAAAGAGAGAATATTTAAAAAAGCGAAAGGCCGAAGAGATGAACGGATCGTCCGTGGATATTAACAAAAATAAGGATGTAAGAAGTTATTCTGAAGATGAATGGGAGGAGTTACAAAAAGAGGAAAGATTAGCGAAGAAGCTCAGAAAGGGTATAATTAATCAAGAAGATTTCGAAAAAGAAATGGGATTAGTGATTGATGATGAAGTAGATGCATGAATGAAGTTAAGACTGGTTATCTATATTCATCTAGTCTAAGAGTGATTTAAAATGAGAAATATCATATTTATTTACTAAAAACTTATAAATACAAATCTTTGATTATATTAATTACATTTTGTGTCAAAACGATTATATTTTAAGTTACAACAAGACTTTAAAAAACTACAGCAAAAAAAAAAATATATATATATACATGTGTATGCGTCAGTTAATAATAAAAGGTTTATAATTTACAAATTTCATGTTTAGAAACAACGGGAATAATTCATAACTATTACAATTCTGGTAATGGTACTTTAATATTTTCTGTTATTTGTGGATTCACATACATCATAAGCGATAATAGAGCCTGCAAATATAAATCTTAGTTAATTGTCGATCTTTAGAGATTTGATTATGCCATAAATTTTGGAATAATGCCCATTCGCGTCCCGAAATAACGCGCACTTCATAATAATTCTGCTCGTGTTTTTTTTCAATTTTCGTAAAATATTTGTATATGACAACGATCAAAAATATTCAGTTATCACGCAGACAATTTTATTATGTTAGTCAAATCGTGAAAATCGACTAAAATAACAAAAAGTTTGTACATTATCACTTTAGGACTTTATTATATCAATTTTATTATTTCAAAATAACGGCAGAGTTAGAGATGCTGGTGAAATTAATTTCACCGATTTCACTAACAGTGGTGAAATTATTTCATCACCATAATTTTAATTTCACATTAATGGTTAATCATACTTATCGATCGTCAAAATTTATTACAAGCTTTGGTGTTTCATAATATTAAATCTGAACGAACCAGAAATATATCACGTTAGTAATAATATATTTAGTAATCATATATCTAACAAAGGAGACGAGATTACGAAATGTATGGATATAAATAAGTTTGTTTTATCCATAGGTATTTTGTCAAACGAAAACATTTATTATAATGTAAAAAGTGGATGGTTAACACATTATGACCTACTGACAATGAGAGGAAAAAAGGTGATATTATTTCCAAGTAATAGATTTTCATGAATTTATAATAAAATGAGTTTCTAAAGTTTGTAGCACAAGATAATTTGAATTGATTTAATCATTCTTTTTCAGTCTCAAATTTATTATTATGCAAGCATTTTGAAAAAAGGTTTCTCCCAAAAAGGATATCAAATATATAAGGTAATCCTCTGTAATACTTCTGATCAAACGCATTAGGTAACAAAAGTGGGGCAGATCGACCAAGTGTCAAAATGTTGTCAAAAAGTTTAAAAAAGCGCGAAGCACAAAATTCAAAATTTGTATAATCACTATCCGTTTTAAAAATCAACTGAAATGGTAAAAGTGGCGTCTTAATAATTGGACTATCTTATTTCGATCTTGATTTCAAATTTTGTAACACGAATCTTTAAGTGGAAATTACTTGTATTGATCTACGATTCGTAGTACACAAATTTTATCAAAGTCTTCGTTATCACGAAAAAGCGATCAGTTTAGTTTATTATTAATTTTTTTTTTTTTTTTTGTTTTTATTGCATACAAAAAAAGCATAATCCATCCAGGCATCGTACAAAATTCATTAGATTTTTTTTCTACTCGCTTATTAATATATATTTTTTTTTTCTTTTGCGTTTAAACGATCTTACGCAAACGTTCTACTTGCCGAAAGAAAATCCGTAAAGAAAAATAAACCTTAAAATATTCGAGCACTAATTATTAACCAAGTTATTAACTAGTACTTTAAAAAAGATAAGGCACTGAAACGACGAAAAAATGAAATTGTTCGGTAAAAGAAAATTTTCTGTACAAAAAATTCAGATTTTGTCAAATAAATTGCCTGCCACTAAATATTTCAACAATGTTCAATATATATCTACCACATTCTACAGTTGGACATATAGCGTAAATAACAATTCTCAAATAAAGACGACGCTCCTCAGTTATAATTTTTTTTTTTTTTGTGATTTTTTTTTTTGTTTTTTTTGGTTATTTTTTTCTTTGCTTTTTTTTTGTCATCAAATGGTTAAAATTGTGTGAAATCAATCTCCCGGATGTCTTCCATCTTCACGATTACATCAGCGTGAAGTGCACCATGAATTACTTTTCTCACCGGATCTTCAGGCATGTATTCTAATTCACCATCAGAACTTTGTAAAACAAACTGTTTTCCTGCTGGAGGTGGTTTCTTAATCGCAAAAGACAAAAGCGAAGCGAATGTAGTCTTGTCAGTAATAGCAATGTTCTGCTTGTACACTCTATTCGGTGATCGGATAGTAACGGATTTGAGCTGTATGAATGTTGGTGATGGTGTTGAACTCTCTATATAAAGTAATCATCGATTTCATAATCATTATTAAATTTCTCAAGAAAAATAAGAAACTATATATGAATACATACGCGTACCTGGGCCTGAACTAAAATCGAGGCCTGGAATTTGTGGTAATCGTGGAGGGCTCTTCCGAGGAGTAAGAGGAGCCAAGGGTACTGCTTTTGATGATGTTGCATTAGTATCTGGTACCGCCAAAGGTTGCATAGTAGTCACTGTTCAGAAAATAAATAGATAAATATAATCGAACCATTCCCATTCATTTCATGAACAGTGCAACAGAATGTGTTAGTCACGTTACCGGGTGTTACGCTACGTTGTTTAGTATAAACAACTAATTGAACTCCTGCTTCTCGTTGATAATCATCCCAAAAAAATTTTAGGGCCCTATCATCATTCAAAGCATAATGTAGTTGTTCTTTATCCAAAGGATTTTGGTAGTATACGATGGATAGATCCACTTTTCCCCACTTTTTCGGAAGTTTTGCGTTCAAAATATTTGTGTAAAGTTGCTGAAGGGCATTATTAGGTTCGATATTTGGATCTATGTTTGTAACAGGAATTTTAATTTCACGTTCAAGTTTGATTTGGGGTGTTTGCGAAACGTCAAAGCAAACAAGCGTAACTGATGACGAAGAAGCTATCTCTATAATGTGAAAATCGCCAAAAAAAGTTAAGTAAATCAAGATCAAAAAATTTTGTTATTACTCTAAGTAATAATAAAATATAAACAATACGATACCATTAACATC
>CAJVPZ010003698.1:0-10729 GCA_910592135.1 Racocetra fulgida | reverse complement strand
AAGAGTTTTCGATATAGTGAATATCTTGATATAGTGAAGAAAATTTTTCAGCCCAACAACTTCACTATAATGAGAGTGACTTGTAGAAAGTTATAAATCTTATTAAGTTAATATAAATTATGTATTTATAAGAAATAATTAAATTTAATAGATATAGCATAAAAAAGATGGTCACTGGTAGTTTAACAGTGTATAGTTGAAGTTAAAGATACTGAAATTAATTATAAAACGGTGTTAGGAAGGGAGATTTAATCTTGATGTAAAGGGTTAAAATTTGTACCATAGTTAAATAATTTATGAAATAAGAAACAGAATAAATGGTGTGTAAATAAATTTTAAGAAATGTAGTATATAGTATAGTAGACGTATTAAATATGAATAAAAGAAATATGATAGTTTAAAAATAAAAGTGATTTAACATCAATTATATGTTTAATAAAAAAAAAGTACTGTATATATTATAAAAATGAAAATTGAAGTTAAAAGTTGGTTTATCAACTGGAATCTAATGATTCTTATACCATTCGATTCGTCTCATCAAGACGAAAATAATTATACAAAACTCTTTGATTTAGAGCGAGCGATATGACGAATAATTGTCATAATGCAAATACTGAGAATTATGTTACGTATAGTTAATTTCGCACTGGCCTGCACCAGGTCGATGCAATAATTACGAAAATTGCATGCAATTTAATATCATTTCCACTTGTTTTGAATTTTTGGTACGTATTCGAATAGTGCGGTCTAGTAAAGTAGTGGTGTAACATACTACCACAATCGCACTTGAGTTTATAATTCATAATATATATTATTGGAAGGAACTTTAATTTACCTGCGTCTCAATTTTACCATACGTATTCATTCGGATTCGAAATAAAATAGCAAGTTTAAATCTTGTACGTATTAAATATACTATATTAATATATTAATATTCTTATGCGCATTTAAACACAGTACTTTGCTGTTACTGTATACATTCAAATAAGATATATAAAATAGTATAGTCGTAAAAAATTTAATTATATGTTATACGTAACTTCACGAAAATTCATATCCATTGTTGTAGTTCCAAAAAGAATGTTTTTTTTAATAACTAAAATCAAGATTTTTACGGGATTGTATGCACTGCTCTCACAAAATCGAGATTTTTACAAGATCGCGTTAACAAAAATCAAGATTTTTACAAACTTGTACGTATATGCATCTACAAAAAAACTTAGAATGTTATTCTCTTGCCATTAGAAGAATGTTCATAGTAAATGAAAATAAATAAGGGACCTTATATAAACGGTTAATAACTATATTTAAAGATATAAAAACGTAAACGATCTATACTTGAAAAGAGAATAACATTTTCAGCGCCAGATGCGAACCTGTTCGTGGATATATCGACCAACTACGTTATCATGTATTGGACAGAGTTATCTAAACTTAGTAAATACCGATACGGTATTGTTTAATTCAATAAACATTTAATATTTATCGTTATATAATTACAAATGGATTTTATTCTTGAATAGTTTTTATGCTGAAATAGGATCTTGATATTTCTGATCATACAGATAACGACTATTAATTGAAAGAATAAACGGCAGCTACTATGATCGTACCAACAGAATAACTTGATGATGATTGCATCATTATCAAATAACTTTGTTATTTGATAATGTCATCAAAATAACTCGAGTCATTCTGATGATTCAGTAACTCTATAGTATTGCGTCATAATTATCGTATGTTGTAAATCATTTATAGGCGTCATGCCTTAATGCACTTCAGATACTGTAAAATACCGAAATTTAAGATCACTGATCAGTTGGAGTTTTTTTAGTGCAAACCCCATATATATTACGGTTTACAAAGCCAATTTGATATAGAGTTATAGAGATAGGACTATCCGGGGTTAAATAATTTTACGAGTTTATATGCTATAATATGACAATTAGGTTGCTTTTTAGATTCATATCAACTTGGAATTCAGTTTCTACAATAGTTCTATTCCTACGTATGACAATTTGGCCAGCCAATGGCCGCGACAAATGGCCAAATTGTGCAAAAAGATTTATTTGGTCGAAATGGCTAAATATTCATACAAAAAAGTTAGCAATATGATTATATAAGTAAGAAACAAATGGCCGAAGTTTAGCTATTGGCCATTGATTGCTACCCGCAAAAGCCCAAAAAAGTTGTTTAGCCGCAAAAAATTGCCAACACTGGATATACATATGTTATACGTACGTATATAATGTATCACCATTTTATCTTCGCTAAATAACATTTTCAAAACAGATTCGTTGAAATTTGACAAGTCGGATATTTCAGATTCAACTGCAGTTACTTTAGACAATCTAGGTTCAATCTAGGCGGTTTAAATGTTTATTATAGATAAACAAGCTAAAGGTTCTTTAGTTGTTAAATCTATCGTTTCAATACTTTTATCTAATTCATACTGATTTTCTTTTTGACTTATACAGTATTTTGTAATATTTATTATACATTAAAACTTTAAAATAATATACTTTGATTTCGTTGACTAAATTTTAAAAGCTAGAGATGCATCAATATAACACATGGAGGAATGTTATATTATTGTACCAGTAGGTCTTAACCTGGTGCTGCCTATTGGCAGAATAACGAGCAAACCACTTACTATGAAGATTCGATATTAATTCTTTTTTCACAAAATTTTTAATGTAGTTTTCCTTGGTCATAATCAGTGTATAAAAAGGTATTCAATTTCATGTGATTAATCAATCTCGAAATTAGCTTCTTAATCCAATCACTGTGCATAATTTATAAATTTGACTAAGCCGACGACTTAGTTGGCAACTTTGGTCGACACGCACTAGTCCATTTCTGATGATAAATAAAATTTTAATATAACGATAAAGACAATTCTCACGAAATAATTTATCATGATCAAATAGCCTTTATTGGGTTTAAAATTGATGATAATTCGCGCTTCTCATCTCACGAGACCCAATGTATTTCTGATTGGACCAAATTATCATATAAATAGTGTAATCTCTAGTTTTTGTTACCGTCAAGAAACCTTCTTTTTTTTTTTTTTAGTCTGAATCTGGTACCAATTTTTTTTTTAGTTATCTTAAAATTAATTAATTAAATATTTATATTATAATAATATATAATTCTAGTCATTGGGATGTCGAAAAATCTCTATATTGCTAGTGAATTGGCAAGAGATAATCTCTATTCTGAGGTTTCTCCTGAAGATCTCGAATGGACTTTAGCAGCTGGTGCCTCTACCGAAACTCAGACATTTTATCTGGTAACCAATGAAGGTCATTTTTCATTTGTCCAAATGATTCACTCCAACATTGGGTACGTGAATATCTGAATCGCTGGTTACGTTGTTTAAATCCTTCAATAATTCGAAATAAAATAAACCGGTTGCTTATAGCTTGTGGAATCCAACAATTCAATTTACCGCTCGTTTCTTTGGAGCTGGAATTAATACTTTTAAATCAGTCAATATGTCCAATTTCAAATTATCACCAGATCGACGTTCAGCTCAGGCTGATAATATGTCCATCATTCTCAATCCTGAATGTAATAAATATACTGTCACTCTTACACACGAACAAGAGTTAATTGTCTCTTTCGAATTCGAACGAGTGGATCGTGGTTTTAAAATTGGTGGTGGCAAGACTTATTTCGGTCAAGATAAGTCAACAGGGTTTGTCGAACATAAATTTTGGCCAAAAGGCATTGTTAAAGGCAACATTGTCGTCGATGGCAAAGCTTTTGATATTTCAGGAGTTGGCTTATTTGTTCATGCAATTCAAGGGATGAGACCACACTTGATCGCTTCCCGTTGGAATTTTGTTAGTTTTCATTCTGATATCGCTTCTTTAACTATGTGTGAATTTGAAACCACTCCTCATTACGGAAGTATAAAGGTTAATCAAGGAGGTTTAATTTTAAATAATAAATTGGTAGGTGTGTCGGTGAACAATGAGGCCCAATTTATGCAAACTTCATTAGATAAAGAAACCGGTTATCATATCCCTAATCGAATTCGATATACATGGGAAGGAAGGACTTTAGATACAGAAGAAAGATTTACTGCAAGAATAGAAATTAAACCAAAAATTCTGATGGATAAGATTGATGTGTTAAATGAGGTTCCTTATTTTTTGAAAAAAATTGTACAAGGTAAAAATAATTATGATATTTTTATTTATAGCTATACATAATGAATTAATTTTATATATTTTTTATTGTATTAGCATTTGTCGCCAAACCATACGTATATCAATGGTTCAACGAAGCTACGGCTTCTATTAAAGTTGGTGATAATGAAGAGATTACCTACAAAGGAGAAATGTTCAGCGAAGCTACTTTTATTTCATAGTACAATTTCAACTAATTTTATTATTTATAATTTTGCTAAATGTTTACAAATTTAAAATCATTTTTAATGTGAACAATATAATGTATTTAAATCTTATAAAGTACATTACTCGACAAGCACGTTAAAAAATAGATGTTTATAGAAACGTTTAAAGCTTGATTAAATAATTTGTTAACCTAATAATTCGGCTCTAGCATTATCGGCGATACGTTTTGATTCTTTAGACAATTCATCCGCAGCTAATTTTCTTTCATCAATCATAGTACTTAGCCTTTGTTTTGTCATAGGTGTATTTGTTGTAGAAGTTGCATCAACTTGATCAGAAGTTGTACAAAGGCTTGTTATTCCATTAGAACGTGCACGGCTTTCAAAATGCTGGATTGCTGCAAGAAGAGTACTTAGTTCGGCTGTTATTTGATGTTGATATAAGGTAAGAAGTATAATATAATATAATGAGCATAAGTGCATATCAAAGGAAAAGTTTGTAGTTACCTGCTATGGAAGAAATTTGGCATGGATATGAAAATGAATTTTCTCTATTTGTTAATAATGTTCATTAGTTAATATGGAAGCCATAAAACAAATTTTTTTAAAAAAAAAAGTTACGAACATTTGACTAAAGATTTCAATGCCACTTTTCTCGATTATTTCCAATTCTGAAATTAAGTCATCTAAAATCTTTGAAAAGTCTTCAGGATGTTTATGAGCCATTGTTGTTTCAAGGCGCGAATTAAGTGTCGAATAAATATTTTTATATCAGCTATCTGATTGGCTGACAAGTTCATAATGAATCTATAAATTATAAATATTCCAAACACGTTTTCACAATTAACATTAACAAAACAATGCTACGACATATTATCGTTTTCATATCTGGAAATGGTTCTAATCTTCAAGCAATAATTGACTCAGTACAATCAGGAACCCTCGAATGTAAAATTGATTTGGTAGTTTCTAACAAAAAGTCCGCTTACGGTTTAACGCGTGCCGAAAAAGCCGGAATTCCTACGCTTGTTTTTCCTTTGAAACCTTATAAAGACGCCGGAAAAACTCGTATAGAATATGATATAGATTTGGCCAATAAAGTTAGAGAATATAACCCTGATTTAATCGCTCTTGCAGGGTGGATGCATGTTTTATCCAAAGAATTTATAGATCATTTTAATGATAATATCATTAATTTACATCCAGCGCTACCAGGCCAATTTGATGGAATAAATGCTATCAAACGAGCCTATGAGGCATTTAAAAGGGGAGAAATCACAAAAACGGGAGTTATGGTTCATAAAGTAGTTCCAGAAGTTGACAAGGGGGAACCGCTAATAATTGAAGAAGTTCCAATATTTGAATCTGATACTTTGGAGGATTTAGAGGAACGAATTCACTCGGTAGAACATAGAATAATTGTTCAAGCCATCAAAAAGTTTTTAGGAATTTGAACTCTTTAACTTAGTGATTAGATATTGAACATCGTGATTATTAAACGTTAACAGTATATACATCGTATGTCAAGATAGAACTATTAGAGATTTAGGTTGAAAAGGAATTCTAAATGCAACCCAAGTTGATACTAAATCCAAAAGTAATCTAAGTTGATTCTAACTTTGATAATAAGTGTGTAATCGACTGACATAACGATTGTTAAATGGTAGATCGCACTCGAAGGGTATAAATTTCATAATAAAAGTCGACGGAGAATTACTATTATTTTCATATAGTGTTGGATTCCTGGTAATATATAAAAATCAAATAGTTATAAAAGAGAAATCGCTAATTACTCGCATTTACTAAAGCGATTTTAATAATCATACCTGACCCCTATATTAATTTATTTTTTATGGCGATTTGCTTTTTAAAGTATATTACATCTTATCATTATAAAAATATTTAAATACAAATTTTTTTTATTACTGTATATTACCGAAAATAAGCAACCAACATGTTGCAAAAAAGTGACTTTTTTTAAGCTAAAGTGAAGAGGTTGCTTATATTCGGGTCCAAGTTTATCGGTCAAACACAACTTTCGTCAAATTTTCGGCTCCAAAATCTGGGGAGTTGCTTATTTTCGATAATATACGGTATGAGTGCTGCAGAGCAAAAACTCATAACTGACAATAGTAAATCATTATGATCAGTTACAGGTTTTCGTTCTGCAGCACTCGTATATTATATATATTTTTATATTTTTATTTCTCTTTTTCATTCTTTATAACACTTTCTATCCGTTAAGATAAAATAAATCGTTCTTATTTAGTTCATCTACGAGTCTCCGATCAATTTGTGCTAGGTAAAAATAAATAAGTAGATTCGTGCAAACTATTTCATACCTAATAGCTGCGACGAAATATTTCGAATTTTAATAAGTAATCGCCCGAAACATTAATCATACCTATTACCAAACAACGATTTCTTCAAGTTTATCTAGTAAATTGATTGTTGCCATACACATATCTAGACCGCTGAAAGCCTGTGTAGTATTCTTCTCTTCACTACAAGATCATAATATTTTGACAATTACTTCCCCAACATAGTGATTGATTTTTTCTACAAAATATAGGGAGAACAATTAAATCTTAGGCCTACCTCAAAAGGCGATGGCTGTCCCTATTTTTCGAATTCGAATGTTTTATGAAAATTATATGAATTAACTCTCTTCGTTGTCGATCTGGCTAATGATTGAATGATTTAATTTTCAGGTTTGGCTTTTTTATTCCATGCAGATTTCTCTCGGAAGCTTGATAGCACAATGTAGGTCAAAACGAAAATTATGTATAATGTAAAAATGAAGTGACCTTCAGCGATTTTTCATTATTAAACAATGAAAAATTCTTAAAATCACGGAAGTCTGAATACTCTAACTAAAGAACGGTCTCATTCGATAACATCTCAAGTGTACCTAAATGGTATGGAAAAAAATGAGAGTCTGTGGTTTGAAAGATCAGTTGGCCTATAGAAAAAGATTCTTCTTTCTCGTAACTACACTGCACATCTTGGCCATCTACCCGGGCCAATCACTTCAGCGTTGTCCTTTAGATGATTATAACATACTACATTGCCTTCTTATTTGGAATTATTTCAAATTCAACTCGACTGACTTCTTAAACTCTAATGTACGATCACAACCAAAACCTTTTTTACTTGTAGCAAAGGATCAAATTGCTGGCTTGTGTTCCTAAATGTGTCTATTGATACCACGCGAAGCGGAACGAATTATGTCAAATGTGGTGAGAACGCGTATTTTACGATAAATCGGCATAATACAGTATATACTATTACTATATATATATGTGTAGAAAGTCATTGAATTTCGTGGCAAGTGTTTATTCTTGTGCTACGTATATTACTATATTTAGAGCATTAGATTCGTACGTATAAATTGCAACTGGAGTTTTACATTCTTACCTTTATGATTCATTCTCAAATTTTTCTTATCAATAACGTTTTTAAATAGAATTCATTTTTAAAAAATACAGTCTTCGGATAATGAACCTAGAACTACGAAGTAAGTTGACTAATTTTATTGTATACTTCTTCTTCAATACAGTAGTTGCGCTCTGGTTAATCACTATACATTTCTCGGATCTTTAAATACGCAGGTCCTTTCGATTTAGACTATCCCTCAAAATACGAATCATCCATTAGAGATGGGCCAGTTCGCTGTATTAGTTTTAATAAGCGAGGCACGATGTTAGCAGGCGGTTGTAGCGATGGTTACTGTATCGTTTGGGATTTTCAATCAATGAGCGTGATTCGAAAAATGAAGTGTCATGTCTCCTCGATAACCAGCGTAAGGTAACTTTCTCACACATCGCGTAATGAAACCATTCGCAAGCTAACTGGTTAATTTTCGACTCATTAATAACCTTTTTTTTTTCCTTTTTTTTTTTTTATGTATAGTTGGTCACGTAACGGTCTCTGCATACTTTCGTGTGGTGAAGATAATAAATGTGTCTATTGGGACCTAAAGAAAGGCACCCAAAAATGGATACGATTCGACAGTAACGTAATTATGGCACAAATGCATCCGAAAAACAAGTTAGTAAATATCTACTGCCTGTTTTTTTATTTTTTTTTTTCTTGGAAAAATTCATTTAAGTATTTCGTGACTTATTCGTCAATGATAGTTCTATATTTGTCGCCTCATTATCCCAAGAATCACCGGTTATAGTGGAAATAGGCGATACAATAAAGCGATATCCTCTGCCGACAAACGCAGATACATCGTCTGACACGAATATTAACGGCGAAGAATCGACCAATTCGATAAAGTATGGAATCTTCCAAAACTCTCCTGTTCTATTGCACATACTTGTTAAAATGGTCGGATGAAACTTACTTGTTACTGATGATAGGCAATAATAATCCGCTCTATAGTAAAACAGTTGTTTGTCGATATGACAAACGAGGCACGCGTATTCTCTCGGGAACAAGTAAAGGTTATTTGAATGTAATCGATCCCGAAACTCGAAAGGTAGTTAACTCATGAACAATTTTTATTTTTTTATTTTTTATTTTTTATTTTTTTGCTTATTCTTTTTTTGTTCCTTTTTAGATATTACATAATCCCAAAATTAGCAACTCTCCGATAAAAGATATAATTGTTAGTCGCAACGGCAAGTACGTACTGGCACTCAGTTTTCACCATTTATGCGATTATAATTTATATACTTTATTCTTCTTTTTTAGTGATGATGATTTCTTTATTTTATCTTAATAGAGACGTAGTCGTACATACTCAGGACAAAACGATTCGTCTTTATTGGTTGGATGAACAAGGAATACATAATTCAGAGCTGCAATTCGCGGAAACAGTCAATAAGAATAGTTGGAATCAATGCTGTTTTAGCCAAGGAGGAGAATATGTAATTGGAGGTTAGTATATTATTTATAATAATAATTTTGCTTATGAACGTTGATTATTCATTTTATATTATTTTATTTATTTTATTTCAAGGCTCCGCTAAATTAGCGACGCATCAAATATTCATATGGGACATAAGAACCACTAGACTTGTTCAAACGCTGCAGGGACCATATGAAAACCTAGTAGACCTTGCCCAACACCCAGTACAACCAATTATTGTGTCAGTGGACGAACAAGGGGCAATGCATACATGGACAACGCGGCACAAAGAAGATTGGGTTAACTGGGACCCCGCCTTTACAGAAATTCATGACAATATAGTATATGAGGAAAGAGAAGATGAATTTGATATTGTGAACGAAGAAGTCCAGTCCGTACAATATAATAAAAGTCAAAAGTTTGAAGACGAAGATGAAGAAATTGACGTTGTGACAATTGATAGGACAACACGATCAGACTCGTCTGATTATGAAGACGAATTCATTAATCTATATGATTCCGAGGTTGATTATAACAGCCCCAGTGCGTAGTGAAGTTTTGTTAGTCACGTGAATGTGGACATCAGTAATGTAACATAAAAACTATTACAGCAGAAATTTCTGAAACTAAATTCGCTGCATACTAAGCTCGATTTTTTTCTTTTTTTAATAACTAATTTTTGTGCATTAAGTAAACTTGTTCGTAGTAACGATCTTACTCGTAGAATTCACGAAAAATAGATAATATTTTATTAATAAGCTGAGCTATTGAATTTGTGCGAAAAAAATTGTTTTTGTTTTTTACACTTATAAAGGTTTCATTTTGAATGCCTCAAGTTCATTATCCGTTAGGGAAAAATAATTCGTAAACGTTCCAATTTTAATTAATTATTGCATGCTTGAATCAATGCTTATTTACACATTATATAACATTCCAAAGCGATGTTGTCTACAAAACCAATGCTCATCTTTTGTGTGTTGTCTTTATTTTATTCTTTACAAATTAGTATGCTTTTTTTTTATTATTATAATTAACGAACTATATTCACAAATTGTTATAAAAAAATTATATAGTTTCGGAAAAATATACTAATTCTTTAGAACGGCATTATCGTTATAGTAACAGTCAGTCAACATGCAAAGGGTCTACTAGCAAGATTTTGGTCAAATAAATTGACATATCTTAATTTTGTATATAAAATTATAAGAAAATTTCTTTTGATTCGAATTTTATAAAAAGATGAATATAAAATGTATTTTAAATTTTATTTATATACTATACACATATATTTCGAAAATAAATTAGGTGTTTGCAGATCAGTATGGCAGTGGCAGGATTATCAATCAACTGATCTAGCGTAGATCTAGCGTTACCAATAGGGTGGGCACGGTGGGCATGGGCATGCCTTATTGGGGTGTATCACAGGGTTGGCAATGGAGCCCAATGGAGCTGCGAATGGAACCAATGGAGCTCTGAATGGAGCCAATGGATACTAGTTTTTTGAGCTC
>CAJVPZ010003697.1:0-10730 GCA_910592135.1 Racocetra fulgida | reverse complement strand
TGGGGAAATGCACAGTTTATGAATTATTATTTATATAAAATTCTAATTATACTGATGATTGGTTAACATCGAGGCTTATTTTACAATCACATGGTTTTATAGAATACGGATATTTTAAAAATAAGCCTTATTATTGTTATAAGTATATATATTGTATATTAATATTATGGAGTGCATTGTACATCATGCACAGCATCGTTAAACTGGTTTTGAATTAAATATGATAAAAATATTTATTTTAAATCACGTTTTTCAGGTTTTTGGCGTCGAAAATTTTTGAATTATTGTTTTTGATATTGTTTTTCAAATATATATACATGTTACTATTAAACATTAATATTAAAGTATACACTACGTATTAATATTAATGGTGACGTCATAATGATATTATCCTTTGGGGGAATGGTGGATCGGTCTAACACTATTTATACCTTTTCTCGACTTGGAACCTTATTGTTTAATAAGATATAAACGACAGAAAATCTTGTAATTTCTTTAAAAATTTGTCGATCACGTTATACAAAAGTTTGGACTCGGACGGATAACCAAAAAAGGCTTTGGATAAGCCGCAATATAAAATATGCATGATTATTGACAATGATGCTTAATTCACACGAAGGTTGTTTTTTCAATGGTGGATAACGGGTGAATTCGTTTGTCCTACGTTACTCTATCGATATATTATACGATATATATCATTATTAGAATTTCTTTACAACCGGGCGCAAGATTCTCCTTCCAGGGATCTTGATAGAACATTCTTGAAGGCATATACTGTATTTTTCAATATTATGATTGAAAATGATTTCATAGGCCATGTGTCGAAATACGTATAAATTGGCTTCTTGAATTTCATCTATTTATGCATTATAATTATTCTCGTTGATCTAAGACTCGCCAAAAAGTCATCACTCCGGAAATTAATTAAAGTCACCGATGAAAGTTATGATGAAAATAGTAAAGCAATGACACTAAATTCAGCATTTATGCTGGATATATAAAGAAATGAAAAAAGATATTGTATTCATTAAAGATATGTTTATATGTATCCAGAGAAATGGAAACGTTTGGTCCACTGCGACCAAGAATTTTGCAAGCAAAGCACGTGAAGATTTTAGAGCATGTATAAATGGCGCTCCTTTATTGATGCAGCCTCCGTCTATTAATCCAGTTTTTGGTTCTTTATGAATAAACTATTCAAAATCGGGATCTTTGTGTAAGCTATGCAATCCGCAGATCAACTGGTCAAACTACTGTTCGAATTGTTGTTAATTATTCAAAACTGTTGACTGTAATATAAGATTTATACGTATCATATGACTCATAAGACTTATATGAATCAATATAATATATAATAATAATATGTCATGATTTTATATCATATATATGATTTATATGATCCTGTATCATATAAACATATCATATGACATTATATTAAAAAAAAAAATCATTTGTATACTATGAAAAGTGTCTAAGAAGAGTTAAAACTTGGTCTCTAATATTTAAAAGTGATGGTTTTGAGAAAGATTAATACAAAGCATTTATTCAATTTGTAAAGGCGGCTGGTATGGTTTATTCTGAAGGAATATTTAATGTCGGATATTGTTATCGTTGTGAAATTAATCTTCAGATATGGGTCACGCTAAAGAGGCATTTACCGTTAGATCCTATTATATATTACAGTATATATAATGGAATAGGAATTAAAAAGATCAGCATAACGATAAGAGATTTTCTATTATAAACAATCTACTGAAAATTGGTGATGATAATGGAACATATTATGTTGAGAGTTTGAGTTGAACAAAATGATCATAGGACATTTGTTTATTTTCAAAATCTGCAGAGATGGGACATGCTGATGGAACAAATAGTCTTGGATATCGTTGTCAAAATGGAATTGGTGTTGAAAAGAATGAACGCAAAGCATTTATTTATTATCAAAAATCTGCAGAGATGGGTGACCATAGTGGAATAAATAGTGTTGGATACTGTTTTAGAAATGGTATTGGAACGTTAATAGGTATGAAGAAAGCTAATTATTGGTTTCTATTAGAGAGGAGTAGAATTAATAAATTTGTAGAGTATAAAGATATTGATATTGATAATAGTACAGTATAAAAACGTTATTAACCGATATTAAATATCATTTAGTATAAATTCAAAAATATTAGAATAGTTGGAAAAGATGGTTTTTCGACTATGTATCGCGCAGAATGGACAATAATTTAAATTAAATTATTGTATCTCTCTTCCTGTTGCACTTAAGCACTTAAGGAATTTAGAGATGATGAATATTCAAATGAGGTATTTTTTTTAATTTGATGCATTTTATTTTTATATATTTTAATTAAAACAATGTTTTAAAGTTAAGATCGTATTGTGAAATCGGAGTTGAAAATCCTTCTTTCATGAGATGTTATGGTATAAAAAGAAGTAATTGTGGAAAATATATTCTAGTTTTCAAGTATGCAAAAATGGGTTCTCTCCTTATATATCTGGGAATAGTTGATTATGATTTAAAATCGATTCATTCCAAACATCTTATTCATCGAGATTTGCATAGTGGAAACATCTTATTGGATAATCTACATAGTGCGTATATTGCGGATCTTGGACTTTCAGTTTTACCTTTTGTCGCATCAGAAGTTTTGGGTGAGAAATCATATACTACCGCATCAAATATTTATTCTCTTGTTATAATCATATGGAGATACTGTTGCTACTCGTTATTTTAACCAAAATCAATCGTCCAACAGTGTGAAATTTTTAAAGCGTGGTGAGATGATGAACAAATAATTTCATTACGTTAGACGAAAGGTGGGTACCAATGTTTTCAGTGGTAGTCGGTTACTTTTCTTTTATAATCTCAGATTTATCTAGTAATGAACAACAAGCTCTAGGTATCCTTTCTACCGATGTTAATTAAGTTTATTCTAAGATATTAAATATTGTATAAATATGATATTAGTTAGAAAGAATGAATCAATATGATAATGATATAGAAACATTTTTTAGGAGCGGATAAGACCTGTTACTCCAAAACATTCTTATGAAATGACATATATAATTCAGTACGTTCATTTGAGAATACGAAAATTATGTATAGAAAAACATACCGTGTTGACATTTTACAGATCAACTAGCTCAGAGGCAACAGAAATAATTGAGGCGTTAATATGAAAGTTTTATTAGTTACTTGCATTGATTTGTTTGGCCGCCACAATACAAATTAGAGTCATCAAAAAAATGATACTCGGGATTTCAATTCAACACAATGTGGAAGAGTACTCCCAAGGCAAATAAGTTGGAAGTTAAAGCAGGAAAGTGGAACCTGTATAACTTTAGGCGCATCGCAAAATAGCAATCCCAGGATTTCGTTCAACATCCATATTTAAGAGTGAAAGAGTACCCCATAAATTATACACAAATCTTGTTCTGTTTAAGACCGGAAAACAAAAAATTTATCTTTGATTTGGTTTCCTCTGATGAAATAGGGAGGAGGATAACTTCCCGATAACGATGATACAGGATATTACTATAAAGTAACGGAAAGAAAACTTATCTGTTATCTGGAATGTTTCGCGTAGTGATACTCGGGTCACCCAACGGGTGAGCTATAAGTCTTTCCAGATGTAGGGCTAGCGTGGATCTATAGCACATTCGCGTATCAGGACTAATTTCGCATAATTAATAGAGCATAATCCGCGCATAAAATTAGGGATGGTGGGTTAAATCTAGTTAATATCATAATCATCATAAAAAACTTCTACCATCCTTAGTTAAGAGTAATATTAGAATATTTAAGAATAATATTCAACGAACCCAAAACTACAGGAGACCGTCCAAATATGGGATTACTTAAAGCAGAGTGCACTTATATAATTTTACCTAATTAATTAAAATTAGGTTCGCATATATTAAGGTTAAGGTTAGGGCATGTTTGATAAGTAAAACTATCTTCCCATCATTTTTTATTAGTGCACCAATACTGCAATATGGGTTTAAACATTAGCTTCTTGTAGTATTGCAGTCATAGGAGGACTTTCGTCTGATTGGCTGATGTAATCAATTGCCCGGATAACTAATTTATACAGTTTAAAGTACTTTTTTAACCTGCAACGTTTCATTCATAACTGCTTCAGAAGAGCGTTGCCTTTCGCTATGCAAAAATAATCACAGAATAATCATAAAAACAAGGACATTCGTCTGATTGGCTGATGTAAATCAATTGCCCGGGTAACTAATTTATACAGTTTAAAGTACTTTTTCAAGTTGCAACGTTACTTACGAAAAATTTTTTTGAAGAGAGTCGCCCTTCGCTATACAAAATAATCACAAAATAATCATAAAACAAAGGACTTTACTTAGAAGCAAAGTTACTATGTGCATTATTACATTTTGCAATTAGAAAACGTAAGTAAAACGGATATACAAGTACTGATTGCAAAAAAATAGTCGAATAAAAAGAACGATCAAGGTGTTTAAGGTAAAGTTAGATTTTGAAAATAAACTCTCACAAGTTATTAATTTATCGTATTTAGATTTAAATTACTTTTTTTTAATAAAGAAACGTAATGCAATAGTTTTAATAACTGAAAAATATAATTATTATTTAAGTTTTCTTCTTTTTGATAGATACAAATACGAATACAGTAATAATTAGAGAAATACAGTATATAGCACAGGTTACCCCCGTTGATATCAACCCATTTGGATTAGACAATTATGTTGATATGTGCGAAGGTTGATAACAGTGGGATAGTTTTTATATAGCTTAAGCCTATTTTTTCTTAATAAGAGGTTGATATTAACGGGGTTGATATTAACGGGGATAACCTGTATATGATATTGCTAATTAATCATATATTTCGAGGATAGTAACGCTCTTTAGTAAAGGTAGTAATAATTAAAAATAAGATTGTCCTCGAATATATAATGAGCTTCGCTGGTTGATTGACAAATTATCACAATTTGATTTTAATTATCACGGGAAATCACGGGTAGATCTAAAATAAATCCGATTGTCGATCCTTGCAATTATATCGATATGAATGTCGTATTTTTTTTTTGAAAAGCAATAAAAACAAAAAAAATATATTTATTTTTCTTTACATTTCTACTGTTCGCCTTTACCGTTTTCTTTATTATATATAGCATATTCTTTTAGATAGCTTTTATTTTTTGAAAAACACTGTCAGATCGCTGGATACATACAAGGTTGAGTGTATCAGGCTTTATCGTTTTTGGTCATAGTGCTTTAGAAATAAAGTAAGTATTTTTATTATTAGTTCGAAGTTGTAAATCTTTCAGGCTAACTTTCTATTTGTGTTAGCTGCCAACTGGACGGATTAAACATGGACGGAACCATCTTTCCTGTGTAGATGAGATCGTTTTCAATAAAAAATCACTACCATCATGGTAGTGTTTTCTTTTTTGAAGATGGTAACACTAACTACAACAAAAAAAAAAGTATTAGTGTTACACTTAATCAAAGGTTTTGGGTGCCACCAGGTTGAACTCCGGAGGAAGTGGTTGTCAAGAAGGTCGGTTCTGGCTAAAGTTGTGACCAGAAACTATATATAAAATCCCGAAACCGAAACCCGAAACCTTTTCCGAAACTCTATCACTATACTGAAAGGCTTAGAATTATAATTCAAACTTTGAGACTTAAAGTAAGATTGCATTTCAAGAACGTTTTTGTTACTTTATAGTAAATGTCCATTAGTTATTAACATTCTAATTTGAAGGTTTCGGAAAGGTTTCGGGTTTCGGGTCACAACTATAGTTCTGGCACATAATTGGTAGTTTGATGTAGTTTCTGAAATAAGGTCTACTATTTCTTATTTCGTAAAGGAAACTTTGTACGTACGTACGTACGTACGTATACTGAGAACTAAAAATAAATTGTTGTACAATAATCATTATTATTAACTTTTTTTTTATTATTAGTTGTATAGTGTCGAAAGTCTTGAAATCCTTTAGAAAAAGATTACGACATTTACGAACGTAAAGTGAGGCAAATTTAGTATTTTTCCCGAACTCATTAAAGAATCTACAATATATGATATAATCTAAAAATTTTACGTTTAATTATCCCAAACTATACTAAAAGAGCAGACCAAATTTAAACATTAAGCCCGCATCTTTTTACCGCTAGAGAACTTGTACCTATCCAAAATTGAACAGTTTAAATATAAAAAGTACTTTAAAATTACCTTCTTCTTTGCCATTTCAAAAGTCTCTACTAAACTAACACTACTTAAATTAGAGATTATTTTTAAAGGCGCTGTTTTTTTAGTACATAGCAAAAATTTTTTTTTACTACGACCAATCATCGATTAGCTTATTGAATTTATATTGATTATCAAAAAAAAAAAAGTACTTTCTCCTTTTCCGAATTTGATATGGGTATGTTAACGTTTTCTGTTTTAAATTACAATGCATCTGTTCTAATTTTTTTTTTTTTATGGATTAGCCGTTGGCAAGGTAATATAATATAACTTAACTGTTTCATGCGTAGCAGTAATTAACACGTTTTTCACAGAATAAACGACTCAGCAAAGGAAAAAAAGGGTTAAAAAAGAAAATGTAAGTTAGGGCAGGTGATGTTTATGCCAAGCTATTGTACCTAACAAATTCTAATTAAATAAATTTCAAATATGAAAGTGTTGATCCCTTTACCCGTAAAGAGTGGTACGATGTAAAAGCGCCCTCCATTTTTGAAGTGAGAAATGTCGGTAAAACTCTTGTTAACCGCACACAGGGTCTAAGTAAGTATCAATCTTCATTTTTATGATGGTCGATATTGCGACCTATGGTTAATACTGGTTAAATAGAAAACGCCAACGATGCTTTAAAGGGTCGTGTGTTTGAGGTGTCTTTGGCTGATTTGAACAAAGACGAGGAACAAGCCTTCCGAAAGATCAAGCTCAGAGTTGATGAAGTACAAGGTAAAAACTTACTGACCAATTTTCATGGTATGGACTTCACCTCTGATAAACTCCGATCTCTCGTTAGGAAATGGCAGGTAAGTAATTCCATCTTATAATGATCACAAATTGATACGAAAAAAAGAAAGAAAAAACTGATAGGGCAAACTTAAACAATTTTAGTCTCTCATCGAAGCTCACGTCGACGTAAAGACTACTGATGGCTATTTGTTACGTCTCTTTGCTATCGCCTTTACCAGAAGGCGGCCAAATCAAGTTAGTAAGACTACATACGCTCAGTCCTCTCAAATTCGCCAAATTCGTAAGAAGATGTTTGATATCATGACACAACAAGCAACTTCTGTTGATTTGAAGGAACTAGTTTTAAAATTCGTGCCTGAGTCAATTGGTCGTGACATCGAAAAGGCTTGCCAAGGCATTTATCCACTTCAAAATGTAAGCATATATATATTATAGTTTATCGAATTCCATCAATCTTTTTATCATTATAATTCCTAACATCGTTATCAGGTATACATCCGTAAGGTCAAGATCCTTAAAAGTCCCAAATTTGATGTACAAAAGTTATTGGATTTACACGGTGATAATCTTGACACCGGTTCTAAAATGGGAGGGGGTAGAGAATTCAAAGAACCAGAAATTCAAGAATCTGTATAAGTAGTCCATTATTAAAAAAAATATCAGACGTTTAAAAAATGACATGCTTAAAAAAAGTAGATTCACGGTTCAGAGTGTAAAATTCATTTCTATGTATGCCTCAGCTATTCATAGAACGAACAGCAACACTTCCGGTTGTATGCCTTATTTTGAACCGACTTTTTAGTGATACTGTTTTATGTATTAATAAATTACAAATGATATAGTTCCAATAAAAATGGTATAACAAGTATGCGCATATTGTAATCTTTAAAAGCCTGCTATTCAATATTCGACTTTTAGACGCATAAATATTATAATTCAAATCTTTAAATTGGTACATAGGATATATATATTCGAACAGATAAACGTTCGACTTTTAATCATTTTTATACACAATGTCACATGACAATTTTAATTACACACAGATATATAATAGCATTGATAGTTTGAAATTGTTCTTTTTGTGATTGGAGTAGGGTGATTTGATAATTTGATTTTGTCGGATGTATGATGACTTTTTTTTTAGAAAAAGAAAAACTTTACAGACAATACTACTAAGAAAAAATTTCAAATATTAACTATATCAATAAACACGCTGAATAACTAGTAAATAGTCTCAAAACTCAACCTCCAGACAACAATGAAAAAAAGAAATGGTTCGTCCTTCATTATTCTCGACTATCGATCAATGCAATGAATATGGAAATTTCTGTCAACACCTTTTCATTAAACTACAAATCATTCAAAATTGCTCCAAATCCATCCTTTTTCGAATTGTAAAATTAATTTAGCTCTGATTCCAATATTGTTGCTGGTTACGTCCAGCTGCTTGGTGATGTGCTTGATGTGGGTGGTACTGGTGATGTGTCTGCTGATATTGGTAATTATTAAACATTTGTTGAGCTTGTTGCCCATAGTAATTAGGATTAGGCTGCTGCTGTTGTTGAGCTCCAGATTGCCCAACTCCAGCTTGTTGTGAGCCGGCTGAAGCTTTGTCGGCATATCCCTTATACTGTGCTGGACTATTCAATTCCGAACTACCATTGTTGCTAGTTTTTCCGCCGGTAGAGTTTGATCCCGCGGATCCTGATGTGGGTTGCGGATTATTACCTGCCGCGTTGCCCAAAAAATTAAGAGGTGGAATACCACCATAGGCCTTTGGATAATCATGAACGCCATGAACACCAGGTAAATGATGTATTTGTGCTGCTGTAATCTCGTCGTAGCCAGTATTTGAGGTGTGTGAATAGTGATGTGGATTATTAGGCGTGGTAGGTGTTGTAGGATAACCATAAGGTGATGCACCTGAAGCAGATCCAGGTTTGGTCGAATGTGGATGATTATACATGGGATACATGGATTTATTTACAAAGGGTTGACCATACCCAGATTGTTGATATGCAGAAGGAAATTGGTTCGCCATATAATAGTATGGATAATACTGTACACTAAGTGGATATGCTTGTTGTTGAGGGTTTTGACCCTGTTGTTGGTTTGTTGATTGTTGTTGTGTTCCAGTAGATTGTTGACTTGTTGTTTGATTAGATGAACTAGTAGTTGTGTCAGGAGTGTACTTATTATCTCCTCGTCCCTGATATCCAGCAGAAGTAACAGGGGATGCTTGGTTATACGCAGGGTCAGCAGTATAGTAACCCTAAAAAAGATGTATAAAATTTAGTAATACGAAATGGTAAACTTGCTATCAATTTAATGTTCACTTACCATCATGCGCTGGGCATCAGGATACAGTGCACCATATTCTGGTAACGATTGAATTGGACCCATACTAAATCCTGACAGTTGCTGACTCGGCAGATAAGAACCGTAAGGAGCATTTAATGGTTCCGTAGCCAACCCTAAATGATGCTGTTGATTTAGATAAGCGGATGTTTGCTCCTGCTTAAAGTACGATGGATTGAAATTTTGGGGTGTAGGTGTCGGAGCAGCAGCATTCACAGGTGTAGCAGACGGAACGTTGCCGGCGGACGACGGCAAAGTATTTTGTACTGATGTGGTTGGAATTGATCGATTTATGGAACTCGTTTGAGACAGTGAAGAAACGGATGATGGCTGAACCTGTGACTGTTGTTGCAACTGTTGTTGAAGTAGTTGTTGCTGTTGTTGCTGTTGAATAGGCGTTGTAGTTTGAAGTGGTTGAGGAGTTGATGTTTCCACTGCTACAGGTGATCGTTCTTCAGTTCTTTGAGTAGGTGCCTCCGTCTCCGCGTTCTCTTCACTGGAATTTGATATGTTCAAACTTCCAAATTGCACGCCAACCCTTTCTAAACCAGCCCCAGCACTTGGCATTACGACAGCTGCATCTTGCTTCAACCTACGAAGGGGGGCTTGCTTAGTTTTATTAATGATACCGGGTGGTGAAATTTCCTTTGAATGTGGTGAAACATTTACAACTGGTGAAGATGTAGTAGGAGTAACTGCTGGTTGTTCTGGAGATGTAATTTCTTTGGATGACCCCTTGATCTCTTCTGATTTGACGACTGCGACTACAGGTGCTGCTGCCATTTCTTCTGGTGGAGAAGGTAAGCTGATAGGTTCAGGTATTTTAGGTGGTGGTGAAGACTGTACAGGAATCGGTGATTTCGTTATTTTTGGAGATACAACTTTTATGTTCTCAGGTGAGCTTTTATGTATAGGAGGTGAGACGGGTTCAGGTTTTGGCTCCGGTTTCGACTCAGGTCTATATGCACAATATGTAAATATGAAATATTGATTAATCTCTCCTTTTGATTATTATTATTATTATTATTTTAATCTCTCTCGAGCTTATATAATACTACTTCATGATAATATTGAAAACACACTTCACAATTTGAGCCCAAGATGCCTTTGGCTGCGAAGGAATCGTCCGTGATATATTGGGAACTGGTGATCTTGCAGTCACAACAGATCTAGGTACTCCAGGATTAGGAGATCTCTGCACATCCCTAATTGTTTTACCATTTTTGAGAGAATCAGTCCCCCGATTATCTTTGGAGGTCTCTGATGTCCAGTTATTTTCAACATTCCAACTATTGTTGGAAGTTTCAGTGTCCCAGTTATTATTTTCTTTAACAAATGTGGATTTGTCGGCCTCCCGACTTAGGAAATTATCATTAACATTGTCGGATTTATTTTTAC
>CAJVPZ010003696.1:0-10731 GCA_910592135.1 Racocetra fulgida | reverse complement strand
TAACCCTAAATTTTTATTTTCACGAACTTAGTTTATTTTTACGTTGAATTTCCTTTTTTGGGTTTGTATCACTCGCAAAATAAGTAAATCCCTAGGGGTGTCAAAGGGAGTTCGCCCTGGTGTATTTTCTAGAATTTTTTTTCTTTTTCTTCTCCCAAGCAAGTACCCCACAAGTTGGATGCAGCTGTTTTCCAGCTATTATCATAATTTCTGAGACACCTGCTCGTTACCCGAAATCTTTTTGGTCGTTCGGTAAATTACCTAACTCTTCGGAAATTACATCACTGCCTCCGAACTGAAGGTCCGAAGACAGCGATGTAGTTTCCGGAAAGTTAGGTATTTCGGGTAACGAGCAGGTGTTGAGACGCAGCAAAGTTTCAAAATTAAACTTTCGCTTGTGTAACATATATACAGTACTTTGTAGTATAACCATTATACTTTTATATACTTTTGGAGTTTTAACAAAACAATTTTAAGATAAACCCTAACCATTTCTAACCTTAAAGCTAACCTTACCCTAATTTTAAACGATATTATCTTTTGTTTTATAATTTATATTTTTTACACGAATTTGTAAATCAATAAATTAAAGTGAATTAGTACCTGTGTATTGACACCAATGTCACAAACGGTCATGATAATATTTTCCAATTCTATACGATCTTGAACCAACAATAAGTTTAGACAAAAGAGGCAATTAGATTTGGCGTGTTGGGTTGGTTCTTTCTGATAAGTATCCTTCGAGTTGATTCTAATCTTTCTTTTGCTTAACACTATCACTAACTAACTATGCTTGCTCTTCTAAACCACAACTAATTCGGTATGGAACAATCATATGAGGTAACCTATTTCTTAATTCAATAGCCACAGTTTTACCACTGTACGTTGGGTCTAAACCGGAAGACGTGTATTGCATTCATGTGCACAAACGAAAGTCTACCTCTACTACACTCAATAATTGGATGGTAATGTCAAAGCTTATTTTACTGTAGTGTTGTAGGGTAATTTATGATTACTTTGTATAAGGCAGAATTTACAATTATAGGATCGTTTTATTATGAAGCACAAAACTTACTGCACGAAACTTATTCTTTATTATGAGCCCGATTATATATATATTCTTGTACATATAAAGCAAATTTATTTATTTTTCCTATCTAATAACTTAATCATACCCAACTATTCAATTTTACTCAATATATGAACCTTCTTTACCCTCTCTCTCTAATCCCATTATTCCAATGAGTGAGTAGTTTGATTAATCAGCGGGATCTCTATCTTGGAAAGGAGATCGTCGCACCAGATCGTGCAACGATCACGTGGTCACGTGCATACGTTTTGCGTTTTCAGGGCTCACAGTATAAACACTATGTGTAAGCTAATAAATTTTTTAAAAAAACCAATTAATAAATTTTTCTAAAAAAAAATATATTAAATCAAAAGGAGAAAAAAAGTAAAATCTAAACTGAAAAAATGATGATTATGAAGTCAGAAAATAGTAAGAATAAATATTATTCGGCATTTTCTATTTATCAGCTTTTATAGTTATTATTATTCGACACATGAAATTTTAAGATTCATGCATGTGAATGCACATGTTAGTTCGGATATATTTTACAGGTGTTAGCATTATTCCTGGTATGCCTTATGAAAAATGATTATTCTGCCGATTCGATAAGTTATTGATTTTCGGTATGTTCAACGTAACGTTATTATCGACGGAGATAGTCTAAAGCCTTTACGTACGTACGTACGTACGTACGTAGCAGTAGGTTTTAAATTGATCACTAAACGCTTTGTAAATTAAATCATATAAAATACTACAGGTCTTTAAACGACCTCCATTTTCATGTCTTAAATCAAAGTTCCATCTCTGATTGTAACTTATACAAATACTAGTCAGGCTTTTCTTCCATTAAAATCTTAAAAGATATTTTATTTCATTCAGGTTTAGTAGACATGATTTTCTTACAAATGGCAGAAGTTTTTTAACACATCCATATCTTTGAAATTGTTTGATAACTCGACTTATTGTAGATATGCTAACATTAAAGTGTTTAACAATTGTTCGAACTAATAATCCTTCTAAAATTTTTTTCGATTATTTTTCAGCGAATATGCTTCGAAAGTATCATACTTAGCCAGAGCTATTATCGATATTGATTTATTATATTTAACCAGAGTTATATAGATATTGATTATCTGGTCATTATCGATCAATAATTGTCATTACTCATAATAAATGGAGGTTGTTTAAAGACTTGTAGTATTTTATTTGTTCATGTGAGTGTCAATTTACAAATCGATTAGTATTCAATTTAAAACCTACGTACGCACGTAACTGGCTTTAGACTAGCTCCGTCAATAATAAACGTTACATTGATCATGCCGAATCAATAACTTATCGAATCGGTAGAATATTCATTCGGTTACAGCTGTTTTCCAGCTATTATCATAATTTCTGGGATACTGTGACGTCCAGCGGGAGAGACTTGGTTATATCGTTATCGATTTAACTCAGGGACGTCAGCATTAAAGGGACGAAAGTAAGTATTTATTATCTCTTTACAAGTATCAAAGTACTGAACCAATGTCTATATTTGTGTCCCAGACACTAACAATAGCAATTATCCTTCCCAAACTAACCAACCTAGTACGTTCCCAACGCACTAAAACCCAAAGTACAAATCTACTAAATCCCTAAAATCCTAGAACTCACTAAAAGACTAACTAATTACCAGACTCCTCTAGAACTAAAATACACAACGTTCTATATATATTTACAAATTGACTCTAAATAAGCTATATACTATTTAAAGACTAATTAAGATATACTCTATACTTCGCATAAACTATTAAAATGTTACACGAAAAGTATATAAAAGTATAATGAAAGCATAACGAAAGTATAACGGTTACACACACAAAGTTTAATTGTGAAACTTTGTTGCGTCACATAAAATTATTGTTAAAAAAATATCGATATAAATTTTTTATTTGAGTGCTGCTAAAAGAAAAAATACACATTTTCGTGTAACAGAATGCGGGCATTGGAAAATCCGAATAACATATGACTAATTATTCTAGATGTTTCGATTGTGCAACCGATGTATAATTTAGTGAAACAACTGAACTTAAATTTTGTATCAGTTGTTTCACTAAATTATACATCGGTTCACAATCGAAACATCTAGAATAATTAGTCATATATTATTCGGATTTTTCAATGCCCGCATTCTGTTACACGAAAATGTGTATTTTTTCTTTTAGCAGCACTCATTTGTTAAAATAAATAAATAAATAAAAATCATATACAGTCAACCCTCTCTATAATCACACAACGGGTTGATAGTACGTACGTACTTTTTTTAAAAAATGTGCTTATAAATAGATAATTAGTGATGTACCCCAAACTGTTTCAGCACCAAATTACGGATACGGTAACTTTTGATCGGGATTTGGATATTTAATGATTACAATATATTAATCATATGATGAAAATTTTTTCATCGAAGTTAATGTCACTTTCATATGCCGGCAAATATAATTGCTTTGGGACTTTTTTACGCAAATTCCAAACTAGATTTCGGCAATTTGGGATTCGGCAGATACTGAAACTATCGGGTTTGGGTGACACCACTAATAATTCTTATATAGAAGTTTTTTCTAGTAATTTGTTTTACAAAATCAGGTGCTTATATAGAGGTGTGATTATATAGGGTGTGACTATATTGAGGTCTAACTATATATATATATATAAGAAAATAAAAAAATATAAACAAATAAGAAAAATAAGAAAATAAATAAAAAAATAACAAATAAAATAATAAATAAAAATGATAATAAGAATATAATATAAAATTAAAAATTTTGAATTAATTAAGAAAGTCCCAGCCTGAAGAAACGCAGTGAATAATCCTTTATATATAATACAGCAGTAAGAATAATATTAAAACTGAAGGAAATTAAAATATTTAAATAATTATAAAAGAAGTCAATAAAGATGCAATGAAAAATAAAAATTACGTTATAAAACTTTATTTGCAATCATATCTGATATAAAAGTTCACAATACACCAATATGAAACTATTTTTCTTTATCAGTATAACATATTTCACAATTTGAAAGTAGAATGCTGTACAATGAATAGAAAGAAAATCAACATAAAAAACAGAGCAGTATCCATTAAACCAACTTAAAAATACAGATTCTCAATCATTACAAGTTTTAAAGAAAGACTATTAAACAATAGCATAATTTGTAACAAAAATGTTAAAGCAAGTAAAGATAGTTTATTTGCTTTAAGCTGTATTTCTGTATTTTAAAGCCAATAAACAATTTTATTATTTTTTAGTTATATGGCATTTCCTCTTTTTTTTTTCTCGAAATTTTAAATATTTATTAACATTAATGTAATACTATTAACGTTAATGTTTGTTTGAAATTTAGAAATTGACATGACCTGTCCCAGATTTTCTATGTGCAAAGTAAGGATGAGCAAAGTAATAATTATGTACGCGATAGCTAAAATTTAACCCTTATATATTTTATAAATTATTACATATTATTAAGTGATTTAAGAGTCATCGATTACAAATAAACGTAAACAATATATATACAAATTGTTTATGAGTTAAATAAAAAGATCGATCGTAACGGAATTACAGTAGCTATTTTTGCTACACGAGTTATGTCGATACCACCTACTTCTGCTGAATTCAACTGAAAGCGAAAGATTCTGATCATTCATTGCAAATATCCATTTACCATAGCGTAACAAAATTAAAAATGAACGTGTAGCAAAAAAAAATAACGTGCATTAGTTGGCATAATGTACAAGAAAGAAATAATTCACATCATATTGTTCAAAATAAAGAAAATAGGCTTGATTAAATCGATCAAACTAATACAGCTAATTCTAACGAAGCAGGTCTTGAAAATACTGTATCGAATATTGAATTTGATGATATGGAAAATAATGATGATAATTTGGAAGAAAAATTTGAGAAAAATGTAATGCAAACGATTGAAAACATAGATAATTTTAATACTAATTATCTAATTATATATAATGAAGCCGTAATTGAATCTTCTATTCAAGCTATGTATAGTATTCAAGGAAAAACTTTAGAGGGCTGGTTAGTTTTAGAAAATCTCGTTAATGTTTAATCATTAAATTAATCATTAATTGTATGCGATAAATTGAAATTTGCTGCTAAAAATTTATAAAAAAATAAATCTGAATTTGAAGTCTTTTTTTTTATCTTAGCGTATTGATTTTATCATAATTTGTAAGAATATGTTAAAATATGTAAGAATAATAAAATTTGTGCCCATCTCTAGTCAACATTTAGTGTAAGTTTCGGCCTTAAAAAATTTATATAGATGTTAATATATAATACTATTAATGTTACAGATATTAATTTATTAATATTGCAGGAGTAATTTACTTGCAAGTAGAAAGAAGCATAATTTGGGCCAAAGTACTGTAATATATAAATAATTACGAATAAGATTGTTTGATTAATGCATAAACCAAGGATGCAACGTGTTGTTTCTAATAAAGACAATCATGTGAATAATGATAATTCAAACATATGTTAAATTAAGAGCAAAAGTTTTGCTAAAACGTAATATTTAGTTCGGGCCTATTAGTACATCATGAACTTTGAAGTCCATATATTTACGTGATATTACATAGATGATAAAAATGTTATGTAATTGTTGATATCAATTTTTGTAATTGCAATGTTACTTAACAATTTATATAAAATTAGGTTGCTTTTTGTGTAATATTACCGAAGGTCCGTAGAACGAATAAATATTCGAGAAAAATTATGTAAAAGTCATAAAAATCCATGTAGTTTTTACTTAGTAATTTTGTAGAAAAAAGTTCGTGATGTATGACAAATTATTTTTGTATTTATTAGTTTATAAACTTTCTTCTATGAAGCTTTCATCGTTTCTAGTAGTATTAATCGATTAATTTCTTATGTAATTTGATATCACAAGGCAATCACGGCAGATCAATAAACATTAACCAATCAGACGAATATCCTCCTACGGTCCAGACAGGTCTTTTTCAAGACCGAATGCAACCCTAAAAACAAGTTTGGATGTTTGCTAAATAAATAATGCTACTCAAATCGATTACCCAATGGTAGCAAAGCATAAATACATAAAATCTAGGTGTGGTGTACAACAAAATTATGGCGGTTTTGCAAAAAGGTGTGGCATCTGAAGATCATAGTATCACAGAAAATCAGTAGACTTCTCCGACAATTTTAAAGATTTCGAAAAATATAGAACGTTACCGAAAAATATGATCAATAATTCAACAACCAAATACAATAAGTTCATTTAGAGTAATACGTATCAGACTAATATAAGTTAAAACTTGTAGATCTTTACTTTCCGCATGACAAAATCATGCTGTCCAATAATACGAACACAGTAAGTTGCCTGTAAACTATGCACTTCGTTTTACTACGTTCCTGGTACGTACGTACGTACGCACGTACTCGTAACGACCCTTCGGGAGAGTAGATTAGAGGGTCCACCAAAATTCAGCAAATCGGCCGATTTTGGGTCGGAATAGGCCGGAATTAATAAATTTTTTCTAAAATCACCCAAAATTTTACTAATAAAGTGACAGCCTATACACTAAGCAAAGCTGCCCAAATGATAATTTTGCTATAATATAGTCGGCTGGTATTATTGCTTAATGCCACTTTGCTCCGGTCCATCACTGACTAAAATTCAGGCCGATTTACTGAATTTTGGTGGACCCACTAATCTATTCCCTTCGTGAGCACTATAGTTCGACATAATGATAATAAATCGACAATCTAACCCGAAACTAAGTAGATCGACATACTTAAAGAGGCACTGTGCATGTCCATTGTGCAACCGTATTGATATATATATACTCAGCTACGTATCCTCATAAAGGTCAACCACCTACCCTACGTTTATGTTAGTTGTCCTGTGCTAAGGCCGTCGACAGTAGATAATTCTCTCCCTAGTCACAAAAACGTGCATTTGGCCAAATAAATTCAGTACACACTTAAGTATATCGAAAAAACTCTGCCAAGTTTATACAGAAAAAATGGCAATTAAGAACTTTGAAAAACTTTCAAATAATTATATTGAACTTCTAGAAAAAGGAAATGACTTTAATGTGATTATTAAAGTAGGAAAGTCCACAGATACAAGGGAATTTAAAGCACATTCAGTTATTTTGAAATGTAGATCTTTATATTTTCAAACCAAATTAGATAATGCTATCAGAGATGCCGATAGCATTATGAAGATTGATTTAAATTCGCAGATTTCTATTCAGCAATTTGAAACAATTATTAAGTAAGTCATATAATACCTTTAATTCATATATGTTATATGCATAAATTTTATTTTATTTTTTTGACAATAAGGTATATCTACGGAGGTTTTATTTCTCTGGAAAATTTCGATACCCAATTTATTTTTGATCTTATTTTAGTTGCTGATGAGTTCTTTCTTGAGGAATTAATTGAATCACTTGAAACTTATTTAATCGAATCCAAAGCCCACTGGTTGCGCTCTCATTTCACTCATATTTATAAAACATGCTTCCAAAATAGTAAACTAAAAGAGCTGCAAGATTGGTGCAATAGCATTTTAGCAAAACACCCAAATATTATTTTTGATTCTGAAGATTTTAATTCTCTTAATGAAAATGCATTAGTTTCACTTATTAAACGTGATGACCTTCAAATGGATGAGGTAAAGATTTGGAATAATGTTATAAAGTGGGGAATTGCGCAAAATCCTGATTTACCTACTGATCCTGAAGTTTGGTCTGATGAAAATTTCACGACTCTAAAGGTTACTCTAAAAAATTGTCTACCTCATATTCGTTACTTTCAAATGTCCGGCAAAGATGTCGCAGATTATGTGTTACCATATTCTGAAATTCTTGAAAAAAAACTTTGGAAAGATCTGAACAAAAATATTTTATCACCAGATCATAAAGTTACGTCAACAATTTTGCCATCCCGTATTATTATAAAATCAGAATTACCAACCAGAACAACTGAACCATTTTCAACAGTTATTAGTGAAGAACATGCAGCTGAAATTGCATCATGGATTGATAAAACTGACACTCCATATAATGAAAGAAACAATCCATACGAATTTAAATTACTTCTTCGTGGAAGTAGAGATGGATTTACTCGTGAATCATTTTGGAATTTATGCAATATGAAAGCAAATACTGTTACGGTTATAAATGCTAAATGTGATGATAATTCGGAAAGAATTTTCGGTGGATACACTTCAGTTGCATGGGATAGCAGCAGTCGTGGAAAAGTTAGTTGCCAAGATAGCTTGATTTTTTCATTAAAAAATAGTGCTGTCCAAAATTCTATCTTAAGTCGCGTTAAAAATCCAGAATATGCCATTTTTAATAGTACTTCTGAGTGTGGTATAAATTTTGGTACTGGTCATCTTATAATGTTTTATAAATCTAATAACCAAAATAATGGATGCACTACTTATCATTATGGGTATTATGAAAAACCTATTGATATTAAATCACTTAATATGATGCGTCATTATTTTGTAAACGAATATGAAGTGTTTCAAATTCATAAAAAGTCTAAATAAAAAAAAACTAGATAGCTGTCGCATTACCATTACTTTGATATCTAAAATTTATACTGTATTGCATAAAAATGGATTTGCATTTTATACTGATATATTTTATTGCGTAAAGATCTCGGTTTAATTATATAGAATGCAGAATATGTATTATTAATATCCTAAGTTGCTAATTATGCTAATCTATTCCTTTCGTACGTATGTACAGTCAACTCTCTCTAAGTGAAATCAACGGGCCAGCAAAATAACTTGCATTTAGAGAGAACTTGCAATTAAAGAAAACTAAATTAATATATAATTAATTCTCTCTAATGCAAATTTTAAGTTAAAAAAAAATCTTGCCCTTAGAAAAAAAACCTTTAATTAAATATCAATTTAATTGGTTAATAAAATATCTTGCATTTAGAGAAAATAATTTTATATATGCTGACTAAAAAAAAAATCTTGCATTTACAGAATAAAGAACTTGCATTTATATTATAAGTCCCAACACAGGACCAGAATATTTAATTGCATTTAAAGAGAAGTTGCACTTAGAGGACGTGCACTTAGAGGGAGTTGACTGTATATAAATTGTACATGACACAGCACCCATACAGAAGCATTAATTAAAGAAAAAAATCTACTGTACATTAAGCATAAACTTTCTTGGATCTAAATGTCAACCACAGAAAGCATTAACATACCAAGCTATCGATAGCTTTAATCAACTAAATTTTCGTTGATTGTCAAAAATCAGCAGATATGAATATTCTGGTTTGGTTATTGTAATGAAAGTGGAATCGGAACTGAAAAGGATGAAAATAAAGCATTCATTTATTATCAAAAATCTGCTGACATGAATAATTCTAACGGAATGTGTCGAGTTGGCTACTGCTATGATTTAGGAAATATATAAGCATAAATCATTTACATATTATTTGAAGTTAGCTGAGGCAAGTAATTATATCGACATGGGAATCTTTAAACTGCCATTTGTTACTTCAGCATTATGAAATTGGCGTTGCAGAAAATAGGACAAAATACAATGATAGGATTTACAAGTCAATTATTTATTAATTTATCTATATGAATTGCTTTTTAAAATTTAAACATTATTTAATATTTAAAGACTAATTTGACGGAAATAGATAAAGCATTATTTTCAAATGAGTGATGTATAAATTTTGTTTCATTTTCCGATGAATTTGAAATGTTGATTTTTGTCGTTGAAAAGTCTATTTATTTCGTTAAATGGGGCCTCTAAACACTCCCATTTCATTTTCTGAAAATCATTATTTGCAATAATTTATTTAATTAATATTTCTACAGTATTTAAATTTGCAATTCAAAAAAAAATTTTCACATTGATATTCAGTAAGCATAATAAGAATATTTATTATCTGTTATAAGCTATTTAGATCAAAAATATTTAATTTTATTTTGTTTTCATATAATTTAGTATACTTAAAAACATTTCCTAATACCATAAAATCTCGCATAAACGCATTTTTTTTTTTGACGAATTAAACTTAATTCGGGCCGCAACTTAACGCCTGTTATTTTAAGATTTTGCGGCATAAAGCCCATTCAAGTTCATGAATACTTAATTTCATTGTGTCAATTCAGTTAATAACTATAAAGAATACTTATTTAAAAATAACTATTCAAGATCATGAAAATTCAATTTTATTTTATTCATTTAGTACATGAGTTTTGTTTATTTATATTAAAATAAGCCTTTTGAGTTTATTAATATTTTATTTTGTCAAAACTCTTTCCGACGATTACTTGGTCAACAACAATTTACTGAACTACAGTCAGTGATATAGGAAAGCGACATAGTGGACACAGCAATATTCTTAGTTTTGTGTTAAGCAAACTTGTTATTGACGAAGCCTACAATATGTGAAATACTGAGGAGCGGGTGTATAAGAATATTAGGTGGGTTTGTGCCTTGGGTCAAGTTTTCTTTCTTTGACAGACTTCCTTGCATGTTCAGCATTCAAACTAGAAGGTTTATTCTAGGAGCAAGTAGAGCAAAGTCTCTGGGCAAGAATATCAAGTAGATACTTGGAAACTGGACTATACAACTGTAAAACCTACAA
>CAJVPZ010003695.1:0-10731 GCA_910592135.1 Racocetra fulgida | reverse complement strand
ATAAAATAATAACAATAATAATTATACAATATCGGAATATTAATCTAATAAAATAATAAACGGTTCTATAACAGTATTTTGGTCTGGATTTAAGAATAATTACCCAAATAGTTCTTAATATACTGGGTGTTTCAAAAGGTTAAAAACATGGTCCCATTTTTTAAGTAACCTTATACATCGAGATCACAATGCATATTTATGCAAATTTATATTTGCAAAATAATTTATATATATAAGTTCACTTAAAAATAGGGACAGTGTTTTAGAACTTTTGGAAACACCTGATATATTTAACCTTACTTGTAAAGATTGTAATATTTACAAGATCTCACTATCGCAATAATTGAAGTTTATTTTTAAATTACTATATGTTTATTTATCATGATTTAGAACAGCTCTAAAGGTACATCAGACAAGTAATATATTAGTAGTAACTTGTTACTGATTACAGATATATATCAGAAAATATGAAACAAATTAGCTCACTTGATGACTTATGGATCAATCTACAAATCAACCTGTAGGTCAACCTGCAGATTGACCCACGGATTGCCTACTTGGGTGACTAAGACTCAAACTAGGTCACCCGACCTACCTGTATGTGACCTGTGTAATATCCATCTAGGTCCAATCACTAAATTAGTATATGAAAGTGATAAAAACCAATAGTAAAAAGAAAACTTCATCGACTTAAATAATTATAGAGAGGTCAAAATAAGGTCAGAATAAGTTCTGAAGCATCATTCATATTAATATTCTTGTATTTGAAGCATGTATCTTTATATATTAGTTGCTATACAACTGTTTATTGTCATGAATCCTAAGCAAATATATAACCAGATTATCCTTAATGGATAGCTCTTTTAGTTGTGTATAGACCAATTTAAAAAGTAAACAATGCTGACTGGTTTGGTGTACGTGATGTCAATCTTTTAGAGGATTAAACTAAAATGTTCACTTTTTACAAAAATTTTTTCAAAAAAAATGGGGGCTTTTTTTATAAATTTTATAGTTGTATAGTTTAGTTCCTTGGTATCTACTAGAAATTCTTAACAAAACCCTATGTTTCTATTTGTTTTTAGAATAACCTTCGGTTTGGGTGCCAAACGTGTGAAGGAGTCCACCAAAGAAGAAAAGTTTGATCCAAAGCACAAACTATTTAATTAACACCTGCTTCTTAGTATTTTATGTATTGTAGATTTCATTGACAAGTTTGCTTATACAAAACCAAGAGTATCTTTGTATCTTCCTAGTACTTTCTTATAATATTGACTGTAGTTTAGTAAAATTGTTGTTGACTAAAAGATCATCAGAAAGAGTTGCTGTGTTTTACAAATTATATTAAAACATATTTTTTATAAATACTTATATAAGGCTATAAAACTATTAATAGCTGATATATAAAAATATTTCAGAAAATACAATTAAACCTCCATAAATACAACATGTACAGACCAGTTTAAAACATGTATTTAGGGAGGTTTACATTTAAAAAAAGCTAATTAAATTGCAGTTTTTAAATTTTGATCTGCAGGCTTGTATAACAAACTTAAATACAAACTTCTAATTAACTATATACATTTAGGGAAGTTAGTATAATATAAAAAATCTTTTAAGTAAACATGCATTTGCAGAATATAAAATGTATATTTAGCACTAATAATTTCATACAACCAAGACAAAAATATGTATTTAGAAAGATATTGCATTTATGGAGGTTGTATTTAAAGAGGTCTGACTGTATTTGAAGAATATTTTATAAATTAAATAAGCAAGTTCTACAAACTTTGCAGCTCTGTTATTAAAAAATTATTGATTACTAATTATTAATTGATAATCTGCCTATCAACTGAAGAATAGATAAAATATAACATCTTCTATCTAAACCTTTTTTTCTTACTAAGTTAATGATATATATCCACTAATTAAAAATTGTAGAGCTCATCAAGATGCATCTAACAGTAGTTAGATCATCCAAATCGGTCTAGTGAATATTGAGATATTGTTGCAAAATAATTGGCTAACTATATAAAAATCTGTAACAGAAATTATATATGAAAATCACTATCAGCAAAATGTGATGTGCTTCTATTTAAAACTTTTTTCTTTACTAAATTAATAATATATGCCCATAAATTGAAAGTTGTAGAGCTCGTCAAAACATATCTAATGACAATTAGATAATCCAAATCAGCCTAGTAGATGGCAAGATATTGTCAAAAAATGATTGGTCAACTATATAAAATCTCTATGTAAATATACATTGTTTATATAGAGATTTTATATAGTCAGCCAATCATTTTTCAACAATATCTTGCCATCTATTAGGCCGATTTAGATGATCTAACTACTGTTAGATGCATCTTGATGAGCTTTACAACTTACAATTAGCAGGCATATATCATTAACTTAGTAAGAAAAAAAGTTTTAAATAGAAGCATGCCATATTTCACCGATAGTGATTTTCATATATAATTTCTGTTACAGATTTTTATATAGTCAGCCAATCATTTTGCAATAATATCTCACCATCTACTAGGCTGATTTAGATGATCTAACCACTGTTAGATATGTTTTAATGAGCTCTACAATTTTTAATTAGTGGGTATGTATTGTTAACTTAGTAAGAAAAAAAGTTTTAGATGGAAGATGTTACATTTCACCTATTCTCCAGTTGATAAGTGGATTATCAATTAATAAAGCTTATTTCTTATATTATATATCTATTCTATAGAATATTCTGTTTGAAAAGAGCAAATTTGAAGTTTATAAGCATTGTAAATTAGTAATTAAAGATATAACTAGTGTTTCTAAGTCTGGTTCAGGTCTGGTCTGGTCTGAGTCTAGTTCGAGACAGACCAGACTCAGACTCTAAATTTTACTAATTTCAAACTTCAAATCAGACCCAAACTCAATTGTGAGTTCGGTCTAAGTCTGGTCCGAAGTTTGCAAACTGGTCTAAGTTTAAATATATTTATATGTATTTTTTAGTACTAAACAAATTTACTTAGAGTATAAAGTTAGAATTAATTAGTAAAATTTCGAGAATTATAAGATTTTATAAAATTTTATTAATTAATTCTAACTTTATGCTCTAAATAAATTTGTTTAGCACTAAAAAATATAAGGGAGGTGGGGGTATTATGAACATGTTAAAGTTTCTACTAATAAAACTTTTTAATAATTAAATAGATTTTTATACAATTTGATTATTTGAACTATGCTTAATAAAGAATAAATTACTGTAAAAAAATCTTTATATTATATTATGTTTTAGATATAAATAATTAGTACACAAAATAGAATATAAAAATTAAATTTTAGAAGAAAGAGAAGTATTGTGAACACAGTGAATAAATTTTGATCTATCGGTCCGTTTTGGATGATTTTATCACCAAAATAACCGTCTCAGTGAAATGATTCTAACAAGCATAAAATCATTAAATCCAATCACAGGATCTCAAGATCGTTAAAGGTATATTATATAAAAATTTGCAGATTTTCAAATATATATAAAAACTTATATTTTGCATAAATAACAATATCTTATAATCTAGTGATCAGAATTGGATGATTTTTATATCATTTGATTCGTCTCTTTGAGATGATTCGAATGGTATAAAAATCATCCAATTCTGATCACTAAATTATAAGAAGCTGCCCTGTTCACAATACCCGCCCTGTCCACAATACACCCACCTCCCTTATATAAATATATTCAAACTCAGACTAGTCTGCAGACTTTGGATCAGACCCAGACCAAACTCAGACTTGACTAAAAAGTCTGAATATAAAAGTCTGAAAATTAGACTAGACTCAGACTTGACTAAAGTCTGGTTTAAGTCTGATCTGCAGAAGTACTAAATGTAACAAAAATTAAATCACAAAAAAAGAAAAAAATTTAAAGCTTATTGTCAATGAACTAAACAAAAGGATGCATAATAAATATTGATATGATATAGCAAGCAGAAATGTTAAAAGAACCAAAACTTTTGTTTTGATGCTTGAAGCCTTTGTAGATTTTTTTTTTTATAATTTAACCATTTAAAGATTAACAATTAAAAGAATTATTTGCTAGGTGAGTGGGTAACAAACTGGTTTTATGGGCCTAAACTATAATTGAAGAATATAAGCAAAAAAATAATAAATTTTAGTACTAGCTGGGTGAATAGATAAACAAAAAAAAGATAAAAAACAATCAAATGTTAGTACCTGTTGGGTAGGTAGATAGATGAAATGGCCCTATAGGCCAAAACAATGAATGATAGGTAAATATGTAAGCAAATCTCCTTTAGAGACCATGATGATAAATAGAAAAAATTAGATCGATTAATTAAAAAAAAGTAAGTATAAAATTGTAAATAATTATAAATAAAAAAAATACTTAACTAAGTATATTTAAATTCTTTGTATTATTTGAGTCACATATCTAGTAATTTATTTGAATTTTTGTTAGTAATTATATATTATATAATAAATTTAATAAAAATTTTACTAAATTCTATTAAGTGGTTGTTGAAATACTTTTATTCAAAGCTTAAAATTGTTTTGGCACAGCTTCTATTTTGTTAGATGTTTAAGACTTTGAATGAAGATATCTCAACAACCACCTAATAGAATTTGATGAAAGCTTGTTTATTTAATTCTAGAAATTTGTAGAATTAAAATAAAAAAATTTCATTGAATTCTATTAGGTGATGGCTGAGATATCTTGGTTCAAAGTTTAAAATAAATTCGGCGCAGCTTCGACTCATGTTTAAAATTCTGAAATTTTGAGCGATGATATATCAGTAATCACCTAATAAAATTCGATGAAATCCTTCTATTTTATTTCTATGAACCATTAAAATTAAAACAAAAAAATTCTATTAGGTGGTTACTGAAATATCTTGGTTCAAAGTCTAAAATAATTTCAGCGTAGCTTTGATTAAGGTAGATGTTTAAAATTTTGGCCGACGATATCTCAGTAATCACCTAATAGAATTTGATGAAAGTTTTTTTTTATTTTAATTCTAATGAATCATTAGAATTGAAATAAAAAAACATTCATCGAATCCTATTAAGTAGTTACCGAGACAAAGTTTAAAATAATTTTGGTGCAGCTTCGATTGGGGTAGATGTTTAAAATTTTGAGCGACAATATTTCAGTAATCACCTAATAGAATTCGATGAGAATAATTTTATTTTAATTCTATGAATCATTAAAACTAAAATAAAAAAAATTCATCTAATTTTATTAGGTGATTGCTGGGATATCGTTCAAAGTTTAAAATAATTTCGGCGCAGCTTCGATTAGTGTAGACGTTTAAATCTTGGGCGACGATACCTCAGTAATCACCTAATATAATTCGATGAATTTTTTTTTATTTTAATTCTAGTGAATCAATAGAATTAAAATAAAAAAATTTTCATCAAATTCTATTAGGTGGTTGCCGAGTTATCTTGGTTTAAAATTTAAAATAAATTCGGCACAGCTTCGACTCATGTTCAAAATTTTGAAATTTTGGGCGATGATATGTCAGTAATCATCTAATATAATTCAATGAAAATTTTTTATTTTAATTCTAATGAATCATTAGTATTAAAATAAAAAAAAATTCATCGAAGTCTATTATGCGGTTGCCCAGATATTTTGGTTTAAAGTTTGGCATAGTTTTTTGATTCATTTAGATGTTTAAGATTTTGAGCAATTATATCTCAGTAATCACCTAATAGAATTCAATAAAAATTTATTTATTTTAATTCTACCAATTAGTAGAATTAAAATAAAAAATTTTAACTGAATTCTATTAGGTGGTTTTCTGAGATATCTTGGTAAATAGTTTCGGCGAGGCTTTTATGTTTAAAAACTTTGAACGAAGATATCTCAGCAACCACTTCATAAAATTCGATGAAAATTTTTTTATTTAATTCTACTGATTTATATGATTAAACTAAAAAAATTCGCGCCGAATTTTGCTGGGTGGTTGCCGAGATATCTTCATTCGAAGTTTGCAAAATAGATTTCTTATGTACACGTGATTCTGCTCCGCTTTAGACGACCCGTATAAAGTATGCACATCAAGAAAGACATTTATACACACACAATGAAGATATTTGGTACAACATCTACATTCGTTATAATCACATCCAGCCACCGCACAATAGTATGTACATCACTTACAAATAAGGAGATTGAGGTTTTTAGAGTTCCCGCACCGTACCTGATTAGAAACCAAATATCAACATCGACGTTCAAATTTCAAAAAAAAAAAAAATATATATACATATGTTGTAGGAACGTGACTTGATAAAATTATAATTTTAGGGTACAATTTATTTTATATAAACCTACACCCTAACCCTAAAAATCCTAGTAAATTTCAAATCGACAACATATGTATATATAATTAACTACATAGTGGCTCTTGTAAGTTTATGATCATTAGCCATCGCGTTTACAAACCAATTAAAGTTAGATTCGGATGTTGGAGGCTATACAAGAAACTGTTAATGGTACGTACGTACCAATATTCGATCGCGGTTTCATTAAATGATTGAATTCGTTATCGCCCTCATGTTGTTTATAAATAACGTAAAAAAACAACTTGATCGGGAACCTTGCTATAACATATATCTATACTGTAAAAATATGCTACATGAAACGCGATTGTAAAATGTTTTAAACATCAATAACAGATAATAATCATGATTGTGACGTACCCCTTAGCATTATCATTTTAGGTTTATTGCGCGATAGCAACAAAACTTAAAACTAAGCTTGGTTCGTCCCCACTCTCAATTGATCAAGTTGATTAATAATATAAATTACTTTGGTATTCCGATTAGTAAAAACTAAAATAAAAATAACATAAATGGCATATTAAATGTTTACAATTCGTACTTTCTTGATTGTATAAAAAAATTCTTTAGAGCAATTCGATTTCCACATACAAATTATTATTATTATTATATCGCTAATGTCGTTCTCTGATTCAAAAAGACCATATGACACATCATATAATCGGCTAAAACTTGTGTTGGCAAGTTCTGATCCTTATAATTGCTTGAATAAAAGAACTGCTTTATATAATTATTTATATCTTGAAAAATAAAATTCCTTTTAACTAAAGGCTTTGGTGATATTGCGAAATAAGCCATTAGATTGGACTATAGACGGTAAAATTGGATATTAACATTACATTTTCTTGCAATGAACTTTTTAAAAAGCTGTTATACTTTTTATACATAGAATATATTAGATCCGTAAATTGCACATCTCCAAAAGACCAAAAAGAAAAAAATCAAGTTAATGATAATATAGAGGGTAACAAAAACACTTTTGAAACAAAAGAAAACCACAAAATTGTTGAGGAACAGCATCAAGGAGGCAATGAGGTGAATAATGATAAAGATCCAGATGATGGCAGTTGTCAGCGTTGGAGAGAAAGAGCCTTGGAATTAACGAACGAAGTCGAAGCGTTAAAGCAACGCTTATGTGTTGTTGAGTTAGGTAATATTCGTTTTAACCTGTACAAATGGTTCATCAGAATTAACTTCGTTTTTTATTATTTCAGAGTTAGAAGCTGCAAAACAAAGCGCGTCTAACAAAAGAAGAAAAACAAAGGCGCAACAAACAACCACAATCACTGAAGGTGATCAAAGTTCCGCAGTATCACTAACATCAACGAATAAAAAACAATCTGGGAAAAATGCAACGACAAAAAGAGGTCCAAAAAGATTTCAAGATCCTGAATCTAAAATATTTCAAAAGATCCCAGGAGCAGATGATGGTAAATTTCTCTTATAATTTTTATTCTTTTTGATTTTAGAATAATGAAATAATGTTTCATGCTCCCATCAACAGACATATGGAAATTATTCGATATCAGTCAAGCAATGTCTTTTTTACAACAAATTAAACTTCTAGCACATATAACACCACCTGTTATATCAGTCACTGATTCATCTTCATTTTCTCCATGTTCTGCAAACTCTGGAGCGGTGATAACACAGACGATTATCAAAACGATTAGTTATATGAATCTAAAGTTGTCAAGTTTATTAAAAGTGCTTGAAAATAATTCAGTAAACAATATAAGCATGCTACAGGCTTATCCATTATGTATAAATAGTTTTGAATCTATTGTGAAAAAGTTGTTAGGTTTATTTCATTTCATTTCATTTATTTTATTTTATTTTATTTTTTTTTATAATTATATGAAATTTATTAATCTATATATTATATTTTCACAAATTAGTTTTTTTCGATTCTCCACTAATTTCTGAATTAGAAAAAAGCGAAATTATCATAACGCTCGCAAACTCTTTTGCATCGTTGATCAGGGCGATTCCTATTATTAGCATGAGGATTTTAAATGATGCATTACAAGATAATGATTCCACAAACAACCTCCCTAATGTTGCAAATGTCAAAAGTCAAGACCCACGAGATGCAATAGCTAAATTGTTGATTCACATTTGTCATCATGTTGGTCCACAATTAAGGGATGCAGTTTCGTTGGCTGCAGTAAAGGAGTGTCTGCGGCTGGTATCTGAAGAATTTGGTATTATTGATGAAAATCCGTCAAAATCATTACAAGAAAATAATGATTCTGCAATGACTATACCGATTTTGTCTACCGATCAAGCTACTGCATCATTAATGCAGGATTCTACATTGTTGACAAAGAAAGATACTGAAATTAGAGATGTTGTGCGTAAGGATAGTGCTTATTTTTTATTATGGGTTCTTGAAGAAATCTTGAGTAAAGAAAATTGTATTTTGGATCTAACAAGAAAAGATGTGCTAACAGGTATTCAATTTGCTAACATTCTTATTTTGTGTTTATCTATGTAATTTGGTTTCTTTGTTTTTTTGATTTCATTTCTTTATAGATGAAACTCGTAAAAATATTTCTACTCTTTTGGAAAGGTCTCTTGCATGTAATAAGCGTGCATCTTTGCATGGAGATGCGTACACTATGTATCTTTGGAATGTCTGTGAAAAACTTTGGACTCTGACTGGAACATTTCCATGAAATAGTATATAATAAACTTAATTTCTAATTAGGAACTTTCAAAATGCTCGTATTTGTAAATATTTCTATTAAAATCATTTAATATTACTTTTATTATTTTTATTATGACAGAAACGCTAAACCTATTATGTATAACAAAACAATTTCATTTTATTTATCCGAGTATTACCTGTTAAAAGCTTATATTTTTACTAATTATAGTTTGCCATTATTTTTCTCACAGTTTCGTCTTTCAAAGGTTTCGTTTTTAGCCAAGGGTCTCACCTTGTCACTACGTAAAATAGTTTTCCTGTCAACTATAACGGTATAATGATCAATTAAAAATTATGCACTAGTATAAATATGTATATAGTGAATAAAGTGGTCGGGCCAGATCAGGCATAGGTTAAGGCTCCCATGGGTCCAGCCCTGGGTCCCTAAAATGTTCGATATCAATTTCATTTGTTTTTTGTGATATGTGACTAATGATCAATCAAATTAATTAAAGAAATTTAATAATTGATTCTGAGTAAAATCTACACTTTATTTATATTTAAATACCGTATTTGCGCAAAATAATATCCTGAGATATCATTTTTGAGGCATAGTGAGCTAATAACTAATTTAACCAAATATGAGCAATAATTTTGTTTTTAAAATCTTGTTAAATTAGTCAAATTAATCGTTGGCTTTCTTTGTGGCAGGGATTAAACGATTATGTTAAAATGCGGCCCTTCAAAAGTGTCATTATTGATTTATAGTATATTATAAATTAATTGCTTATATAGTAACTATTTTTGGGATGAATTAAAAAAGCACTTTAAACAATAACAGTGGCACAGTAATGGCCGGCAAATTAATATAGTTTAAGCCCTGCTTTCTGGTTCGAAATAACATTTTAAAAAGTTTTTGTATATAGCAACCATATTTAATTTATTTAGAGTGAACTAATAAGCAAAATTTTCAAAATAAATTTTTTTTTTCAACTTTGAATAAAACAAAAATTAAACAATTTGATAATTTTTAAATAAATTAGAATAAACCCTTTAACTAAATAAAAATCTTAAAAAATAACTTCAAACAAGCTTTTTTGTCTCAATAACAATTGAAATTAAATATTTTTATCAAAATGTTTTTATGGTTTTACTAAATCGCACCAGTGGTATAGATGACAAAGAAATTATAATCATAATTTCTACATTCTACAGTAGAAAATTGTCGAAATAATTTCACAAAAATTTTATAAAAGTAAAATGCCGAATTAAATTTCAACAGTCGAAATTTATCAAAATGTAGAGATTAATTTATATGCAGAAATTATATTAACAGTTGAAATAAATTTCGAAAGTTGAAATTTATCAAATTGTAGGAATTAATGTGGCAGATTAAAATGAAATTCAGATTAAAATGAAATTATAATATAAAATCTCGAAAAATAATTTTTTTTGTGATGCATTTTTTAGGGTTAGGGGTCAGAATTAGGGGTTAGGATTAGAGTAAAATATATTAAACAAGTATAAGTGGGTTTTAGAAGGTTAGGAGGTTGAATAGAAAATGTAGATTTCATTTTAAATTATGATCTACGACATTTATTATCTGATCTCGTTATGGTCGAATGCAGGGGTTGTTACAAATAACATGTAATCTACTCTTTCGATTTAGCCAGGGCGGCCCCCCCAAAGTGCCAGTGACGCAGCCACAGTATATATACAGTATTGTAATATTGAATCAC
>CAJVPZ010003694.1:0-10732 GCA_910592135.1 Racocetra fulgida | reverse complement strand
CCTGCTTGTATTGTTAGACCAAGTGAAGTGTGTGTTGTTAAAATGTGCACCTAGGTCATAGAAGTTAGAGTGATGTAAAAATTTGATTAACTTAAATCTTGAGGATGAGCTGTGAATACTATCTTGTGTATTAAAATCACCAAGTATAATTGGATGGAGGTTTTGTTGAACTGCTGATTGAATCCATTTAATGACTATATCTTGTGTATCACTTTTTTTAGTCATATCTGTAGATGATAGATATACTGATATAATTCGAAGTTAAATATTGCTCTTAAAGAACAGATCTAAAGCTAAAGCTCCTCCTGGATGAGTAAGGCAGTTATGTACATGAGGTTTAAGATAGTTCTGAATCATAATGCCAGTTCCTTCAGCTGAGCTATTTGAATTTACTCAATAATATGTAAATAGATTGTTGTTGCAAAAAGATAAATTAGCTTTGTTAGATATCTTTGTTTTGGTAATACTAGTGATAGAGATATTATGGTTTAGACAATAGTTTTGTCATGCTTCTCTTTTTGTGATAGTATTAAAGCTTCTAACATTGTGTGTTGCAATTGTCAAGTGTAAATCACGATTTCGATTAGAGTATTGATTAGAAGATATATATGAAGTAGATATAAAAATAGGTGTATTGGATTGTGATTTAAGAGAAATATTATGTGAATCATTAGTGGATAGAATATAGTGATTTGGTAGTATATTGTGTTCATATGATAAATACATATATGCTTCACTTTTATTACTGTGAACTGTAATAAAAGCATAATCTGCTAAATAGTCAACATTGTTTTGTCGTAAATGTTGTAAAAAAAAATTATCAGTTTGTGGTTCGTCTAATAAAGGAAGTTGGTAATAAGTAAGATATTTGTTATAGCATATTTCTAAATCATAGAAGTTGGATGATGTTGGTAATGATTTGGATAAATGTCCTTCTGTAGTTGCGCTCGCCGTTTCAAGCTCGGTTCTCACAGCTGCGAAGGGTTCCATAGTCTGCCATGTACGTTTGGTCTAACTGTCTGCATGGTCCTCCACGTAAATGGACTTGCCCACCTGTCCACTTATATTATTCTCTTCTAAAGATGGTCCACAAGATGTGGAGAACATAATTACTTTAGAAGCGGTGGCTGCATTAATGTAATCTACAGAAGAAGTTATTGAAAAGGATTGTATGAAAGTGTAGAAATCCATGGGTTGTTTACACTTGTTTGTTGGTTGCTATTATTATTTTTAGATATTTTTTCTTGATTTGGTTCTGTTGAGAGTGTATTTGTATTTTGATTAGAGTTTTCTGCGGTTTGGCTTGAAGATTCATTGGCATCTGTCATGTCAGTATCTTCATTGTCAGTTTTCTCTAATAGGTTGGGGTTTGTAATAGCTGATATTGTATTAGAATTGTTTTCTTGTTGAGATAAAGGTTTAGTAGTACTGGAAATTAGTTTGGGATTAAAGAAGATAGATGATGATATTTTGGGTTTTTTGAATTTTATGCCGAATTTTTTCTGAATAATTTCCTCAGCTTGGGAATAAAAGGTTGTTTTATACATTTTTTTAATATCAGTAATAGTATTTTTCTCATCTTTGTACTTAAGTGAGTAAAAATATATAAGGACTCTAGCTAAAAAGTCAGTTTGAATTGGTTTGGATGTAATTTTGTCTATAGCGACTTAAGGATGGAAATCATCAATTCCATCATTAGTAGCAGCAGCTTTTTGATGTTCTTTAAAATAGCAATAGAACAGGTAGTTTCTTCTAGAGTAATCTTTTTCTTCTGTGTTATTAAGTTTTATACATTCTTCCTCTGCTTGATCAGCTAAACTACGTAGAAGAGGTATAGGTGTAGGAACTTTGAATGAGGCAGGATGGTCATTACCTTTTTCGAATATTGAATAATCTAGTTGAGGTAAGAGCTGTTTAGGTTTTGAGACGAAAGTAGAGTCTTTGACCAGAGCTGGATGATGGGTAAAGGATTGATTGAAGTAAAACATATAAATGTTTTTAACATTATGTTCAGAATCAGCTGATAAGATAGTGCAGTTTTCGATTTTGCATGTATGAATGTGGAATAATACTGCTTTAAGGCATAGGTGTTTGCGTTTATGAAGCAAGTCAATAGAGTTTATAGTGAATTCTTTCGGAAGAAGAGATTTGCAAATGTGTGATAGTTTAATTGCAATTTGGTGTTTGATGTAATTATAAGTTTTGTTTTGTCAATCTTAATAAATTGGCGCTTATAGGTTTCAAAGAATTTATCGAACCAGGTATCATACTTGGAGAGGTAGCTTTTAAGTGAAGGAATCTTAAAGTCATATAAGAATTGTTCTTTGGAAATATTAAATAGGATATTAATGTTGAACTTATTGTTATTTTGTATTTTGAAAAGTGGTTGGTTAATGTTGTCCTCACTAATAGAGAAGTGAAGTTTGAAGTAAATTGGACGTATGTTAAGTTTATCATAAAATTTTTCAGTGTTAATAGTTTTATATTTGTCATGAAGAATAAGATAGAGGCGGGCAAAGTTAATTGCAACTTGTTTGCGATTAGTTAAGGAGTATGATGGAATAGAATCATATGATGCAAAAATCTTAGGATAATTGAGTTTTGTGAATAGTGTAGTAGTAAATTCTTTAAGTAAAGAAATGAAGGTTGAGAGTAATAGATCAAAAGGAATAGAAATTGATTTGTCAATAGTAGAGTTGTGATCATATATAAGATTTGTTAAAAAGTCTGGTCGTTTGCTAGCCATAACTTTGATCAAGTACATATAATTAAACTTTTGTTTAGGTTTGCCATCCTTAGCAGGTTGAGTAATTTTTTCTGGATAAACATCTATGAGATGCGGTTTAATAAAATTAAATAGTTGATGGGCAATAGGAGTGTTAAGTCTGGTATTATTTTTCATATCTTCGGTTACTGGATATTCTTCAAACCAGTCTAAGTCATCTGTGGTTTTTCTTTGTCTTTGTTTTCCTTTATCTTTAGCATTTGGTTCTTGATGTTGCTGTTGTTCAGTATGAGTTTGATCCTGATTTTGGTTTTCTTTTTGTTGGTGTTCTTGTTGCTGTTGTTGTGATTGTTGTTGTTTGTCTTCTGAGTATTTTTTAGGGAAGATTTTTTTAAGAAGCTGTATCTTGCTTTTTGCAGGCATAAAAAAGATTTTTGTAATTATAATAGCAATTTTTTGTTGATGATTAAGAGGTACATTCCGGTGAATAAGTTTAAGTTTATAATCATAGAGTTTAGAAACACAAACTCGTAAATAAGGTTTCCTTTGAAGAGACATGCTGTAACGTAGTCAGGTGCATGGCTTTGTTATTCATTGGTGTAGACACAGTGAATATTTTTGAGTTTGCAAACATAACATATATGATAGTGTTGTGAGTGCTCAATAATTTGACAAGGACTAGGATCTGTTTGGAAGCTAGGAAAAAGTACACGAGCAGTTGAAGATGTAGAAGTTTTGGCTTGTTGTATTTTGGTTACAGGAGAAGGAGGTAGTTCTTCTTGTTTACTGAGGGCTTGAGTTGAAATTACTAATCTAGTAGCTACTGTTGGTTGTCCGATTTGTGTTGGGTGACATATTCTATAATGTTGTGAAGTAAAACTAGTATGAAATTTATCACAGAAACATGTGCAAATTGAAGGTTGTAATGGTACTTGGAAGTAGTGTTGTTGTTTTTTAATATCGCAATAATCGGGTTTAGCATTAACTGGAAGAACGCGTGGAGCTTGTGATTTGTTTTTTAAGATTCCTATGCCATAGCGGTCTCTGTATTTAGAATAATAATAATCCATGTTATAGGAGTCAGGCTTCTGAGAATCAGCTAAGGTTGGCATTTTGAATTTAGAAGAGGTGTGGCAAATAAAAAAGGTATGACAAATAGAAGGGATATGACAAATAAGGGGTGTGACAAATAAGGGTGTGATAAATAATAGAATGTGACAAATAAGGCAGATTGACAGGATCATCAGGAGCTAAAATTTGTGTAAAATTAATTAAAACCAAAATGGTAAAAAGGCTTTTGTATAAAAATAGATGAGACAAGATTGGAATTGTGTAAATTGATTAATAATATGGATTAGTAATTGGGATCTGCAAGTTTGGGCGCTCTAGGGGAGCAGAACCCCAAAAAAAAGAAAAAATTTTTGTAAAAATTAGACAAAGTTTTAAGAACAGAGTTTTGTAGTAATTTAGTAATAAAATCTAAAATATTTATCTGTTTTTAATGTATTATATATCAAATTGAAGCTCTAGTTAAGCTTAATCGTTTTCTATTAATGAACAAAAGAGGTTTACTTAATAAAATTTTAAGTAAACGACAAAAGTATAAATTTTAAATATTTAGTTATAACTCAGCGACAAAGAGCTTTAGGGCTATAAAACTAGGCTGCTTATAAGTAAAATTAAGTATAGAACAACTTTATTAGGCAGCCAAAAGAGGTTTACTTAATAAAATTTTGGAAAAATAGCAATTGTTTTTAAGAGAAGTTTGGTACAAGTGATCATTGGGAAGAGTTAGTGATTTGGCTTTGTACTTATAACACACTGGCAATGCTCTTTTCAATCACAATTTACTAAATTATATCCTACTTCTCCTATTAATATTACTTCTTGTTCTGGCTGCTCTCTTAATTCAAATCTTATTGTTAATACTTATACACTCTTTATTCCAATTAATATTGCATCTAAATTCTTTTGTACTTATAATTCTCAAACAAAACTATCAAACTCTATACTAACTTCTTAGATTTGATATATTCAATTGCTATTTACCATTCTCTTCATATTTATCTGTTTCTAATATTTTTTATAACACTTCTTCAATTCTATCTATATTTGAATCTGAATCACTTACTAATACTTTACAAACTATTACAAACTCTAATTCATATCTTTCAGAAATTACTTTCTTTACAGATGGTTCTGTATTGAACCTTGGCTCACCAAACTGCTCTATGGGTATTGGATGAATATAAACCTTACAGAACAATATAATATATAAATTTTAAGCACAAATTAAATACTGCTCATGCTTCTTCAAAGCAAAGCTTATTGCTATATTATCAGCAATTAGTACTGTATCCAAATCCTGTACTATTCATATTTTTACAGACTCACAATCTGTTATTTCTAAATATATAGTCTTATACAATCACTCAATTCATTATCTTTTACAAATTTCCTATATTTTATACTTTGGTATACTTTTATTAACTTTATTCAAACCTATAATCTTCAAATTAGATTTTATAAAATGACTACACATCAGGACAACTGTTTTAATAATCTTGCTGATCAACTTGCCTGCTGTCACCTTACTTCAGACTACCTTATTTTTAAACTTTATAATATCTATAATCCAAACTATACTCTTCTACTTGATGAATACTCTTTGGAGTTACCAATTCGACATTCTATTTATACAATCTGTCATACACATATTTATGCTCTGTGGTCATCTCAACACAGATTTCAATAATGGCCACAAATTACTACTTATATTAACTAGCCTGTGATCTGGCTATATATAAACAACAACCAAAAAAATTAAAACTATTTATATAGTTTTTAATTATCTATTCTTAAATCATTTCATGTAATAATTTTTCTGGATGAACTACCTACTCCTTATATTCTATATCAACAGAATCATCAACTCATACCAAACTATCACCAATGCAACCAAATAAGTATTTCACTACATTGAATTATATGCTCATCACCTCAACTTATTTATAATTTAATAAACAGCTCTTTACAACATGTCCTCAATTCAACATCACTTGATACTTTACCTAAAGAGGTTGCTATACTTCATAATCAAATTAAAAATTTGAACAGTATGATATTTCATAATCACTATGCTTTATCTCTTAACTCTATCTTGTCTGATTTTGTACCTAGTGATATTATAGATCTACTCAAAGATTTTATACCTTCTGCAAAAATTGCTTCTACAATTACTATTAAATTTCTCTTATATCTTAATTTACAAATTTATTATAATATTTGGATACCCTACTGTATTTCTTGCTCTCAAATTCAATCTACTGATAATACTGCACCTCTTTCATCTTCTTTTTATAATTCTTTATCTTCTTAATCTTTTCAAAATTCATCTTTAGATCTAGCCTGCTCTAAATTAGAACTTTGATACCCTTTATGGATTAAATACTAAATAAGTCTAACATATATAATTTTTAATCTACAAATTTAGGTGAACAGGATGTGGCAACTTAGTGTAGTTGGTAAGCTGTTACACTCCAAGCATCAGGACAAGAGTTCGAATCTCACCGGTGATAGAAATTCAAATTTAAGGAATATATTATAGCAGACTGTGTATAATCTGATAGATTATCGGATCTGTAGATTTGGTCATACCAGCTTGTATTGGAAGAACGTAGAACTATAGTGTGACACAAAAGTTACACAAAACCTGAGTAAAATGTTTGTGTAAATCCAAGGGCTGGGGCATATGGGATTCACTTGGCAAGTTCTAAGTAGAGAGATAGTACAGATCTTTGACAGTATTACGTAAAGAGCGATTATCAGTAATTGGACACCAATAGTAAAACGAACGAGAACTGGGTGTTTGGCAAAACACTAATACCAACCAGGTCACATATATATGGGGTGGCTCTGTATAGACAAAAAAAAAGGATTCAATCAGAATACCAAGGGGACGTCTACTAGTCCCTCTCTAAACTATCTGGATTGGGAGTTTGAGACGCTATTGGTGAAAGATAATTAAGTGCTAGTTCATAAAGTGTGTACTGGGGTTTGAGTGAACTTTACAAGGGCAGAAGTAGGTAACAGTATCAGCTTTGGCTCACAAGTACTTGTCCTCAGACTCGGTGTAAGTTACCGAAGTCTAGGTTGGTCAGATTGTAGGTATAGAAGGCTCTAGCAGGTTTATTTTGAGAATAAAGGACTTGAAAAAAGAGTCTGTCTTAAAATCCTAAGTCAGATATCTGAAAATAAGGAGTACTAAGTATTCTTGCTCAGTTAGAAGTTAATTTTCATAGTTGCAGAGAGTTTAAATGGGTAACTCAGTAGGGTTATAGGTACGGCAGCTAGTGTAGGACTTAGTAATAGAGGACTACTTAAATAGGCAACCAAACATTGCACATGTAGCTAGTTGTACTCTCCAAATATGTATACAGTTTGGTGTATACTATACTGTAAAAGTTAATAATAACTGAATAAAAGAAAAGCAACTAAGAGGTCACCTTAACATCGAAAAAAAAAAAAATCTAGATGAACCATAGCTACCCTAGTTGGTTTAGATTGTAGATAAACTAGTCTGAGTTTCTTTTCTTGCTATCTTATGATATGAAGTTTAAGTTGTAATTCTTTTTTATATAAAAGATTTTAATTAAATATTAATAAAAACAGAGATATGGTTTCACTATTAATATTCAAAAAAATAAATTTTTATAATAAAGTTTATAAAATATGTTTTCAAGAATATATTTTATAATAAATATATACCTATATTATTAATAAATTATTATTTTATTTAAAAAATACTAAATACAATTTAATTTTCCAGACAAATTTGTCTAGAATATAGTTTAAGATATAAATATTATATAATTTGACTAATTAAAATTAACAATTTTTTGTAATATTTAAGAAAAACATATAGCTACCTAAGTAAACTTTGATTAAATATAATATTAAAATTTTTTAAAACAATATATATTGTATATTTTCACTATTATAAACAAACTATTTTAAACTATATATTATACAGTGGCCTACCATATTATTGTGGACACTTTGCAGATTTTTATTTCTCAAGTTCGGATAAGTAAATGTAGCACAAAATTTATATCATGTATCAAGCAGATCCCAACGTACAACATAATAAAATTTCGCGCGATTTCATTAAGTCATGCAAAAGTTATGTAACAAAAACCAAGAACTGGATTTTTTTTATTTGAATTCGAATTATTTTTTTTTTTTTTTTCTACATTTTTTTTTTAACAAAAAAAAACTAACTACATTTTAATATTTTATAGGTCCCCCCCTGGCTTTAATACAAGTGGCAACCCGATCTGGCATGCTAGTGATCAATCGACACTAATATTCAAGTGGTATATCACGCCACACTTTTTTAACAAGAGCATCCAGCTCTTTAAGATTACCTGATATTGGCTTACGATGCAGGGACTTCTTAACTTCTGACCACAGGTTTTCTATTGGATTGAGATCAGGGCTTTGGGGGGCCAATCCATATATCTCATCCAATTCTTTGTCATGAATTCCTTCGCAGAGTCAGCAATATGAGGTCTCGTATTGTTTTGTTGGAATATGGGGTGACCACGATCATCACTTGATGAAAATTTTTTTAGGACGGGGAGGGCGTATCTTCGAAGAGTCTCAACATATGAGACACCGGTAACAGAGAACTTAAGTGGAACAAGGTTTTCAACCCCATGCCAGGAAAAGCAGCCCCAATACATACGACCCGAGCTTCGACCTACAGTACTGCTTAAACAATCAATTTCCCATTTCTCATGGGGCTTACACCAAACAAGACCAGGAAACCTTGGAAAAAACAAATAAAGGTCTCATCTGACCACAACACACGCTTAAAGTGCCGAACAGTCCAATTTTTATGTGCAAGAGCCCAGTCATACCTTTTCTGTATGTTCTCCGGAGAAACCAACGGTTTTGGGAGGCCAACATATGCTCTCAGATTTTTGTTATGCAAAACACAGCGCACGGTACTGGTAGAAACTTTTTTTTTTGTTTTGATTGTTGAATAGGTTGGTGATTTGTTTAAGATTGAGATAATAGTTACTCTCAGTGACCAAGTTTTTTAAACTATTGTGATTAGTGGGAGAGATGGTCTTGAAACGTCCAGGTTTTTTTTTTTTTTTTTGCGCCTCAACAGCGCTAAACTCACAGAACTTCTTTATTACATTATTCACGGCAGATTTGCCATACTCAACAGCAGCCGCAATGGTACAAACTGAATTTCCTCGCTGATGGCCATAAATTATAGCTCCTCTTTGGTTTTCCATCAAGTCTTTGTTGCTACCCATTGTTTGTGAGAAAAAAAAAAATAAAGATCTAATTCTGCTGATTTGTCATACAAACTTACCTATTTTTATATCGTATAACATTGTCTAGATGCTGCACAACGTTAGGGCGAAATTTGAGCCGATTATCATTTAATTACGATTTTTTATGAATTTTTTTTTAATAAAAAAAAAAATTCAAAAATGGAAAAATAGATTTTCGGTCAAATCCGAAAATAGAAGTTTACTGAACATCATGCATAACTTCAGCCCAATCTAATGAAATTGCGCAAAATTTTAGTACGTTGTACGTTGAAATCTGCTTGTCACGTGATATGAATTTCGTGCTACATTTACTTATCCGAACTCAAGAAATAAAAATCTACAAAGTGTCTACAATAATATGGTAGGTCACTATATAAATTTGATATATATTAATTGTAGCAAATCATAAAAAAATCTATGTCAAAATGAAATTATAATATAAAATCTCAAAAAATAAAATTTTTTAAAATACTTTTTTTTTTTTTTAATCTTCAAAGGTGAGATCATGTCTTTATTTTTATTAAAATTCAATTAAACTTCTTTATATAAAAAAAATTATATTATTTGAACTCTATATCCAAAGGATGCTAAGACTAGAGCTTACATTGAAGTTATTTGTAATCTAAACCTTAAAGTGCATTTTTTAGAGATAGGAGTTAGAATTAGAAGTTGGTTTTAAAGTAAGTTATAATAAACAAATATAAGTGAATTTTAGAAAGTTAACAGATTGAATAGAAAATGTAGATTTTATTTTAATTAGTAATCTATAAATTAGCCAAAGAGTGATTATAATAAAATATGACTTAGATTACTATAATCACTTTCTAGCTAACTCGTGAATTACTAATTAAATTATAATTTGTAATATTAATTATAATGTTAAAAGTTTTATCAGAAATATTTTTATATTTATTATATAAAAATTTAATATACTATATAGAAATAATCTATATTCACTCTATTTTTAAAATAATAAAATTTTATTATCGTACTCCAAAAAATTTTATTTTTGAGATTTTATATTATAATTTTATTTTAATTTAGATTTTATTATGATCTGCCATAGTATTTATTAAATATAAAAATATATAATAAATCAAAACAAATTATTATCATAAAATAATAAATTATTAAAACTAAACTAAATTTGATTATTAAAAATAAAGATTATAATTCTTGTTTTAATATATTGTTATATAATCTTAAGAAAAAAATATATAAACAATAATTAAAGAAAATTTAAAAACAATAAATAAATAAATTAAAAAAAGGTGAGAAAAAAATAATAAAAAGAAGAAATAAAAAAATATATATAAAAAAAAGTATATAAAAATAAAAATAAATAAAAAATGAAAAAATAAAAAGTAAAAATTAAAAAGAAAAGGGTTAAGAACTAAAAACATAAAGTCAAAATCAAGAATTTGTCTTATATAGTAATTGATTAAGAACAAAGACTTCTGTTAAAAATATATATTATTAGATAAAATAAATAATTTAAAAATTAACAAAATATAATCTTGAAAATTAATATAAAGCTTATACTTACCCACTAATAATTAAATAAAAAATATATTAAAAGTTTTTTTTTTTTTTTTGATATTAAGGTGAGGCCTTGCTCATATCTTTATTAGTAACTTTAAAAATAGTAACTACATTA
>CAJVPZ010003693.1:0-10732 GCA_910592135.1 Racocetra fulgida | reverse complement strand
AACAATATTTTATACTATCAAATCTAGGTGAGTTTTAACCACTCTAGTAGGTTTAGGTTGCAGATGAATCAGAATTTTTAATTTAGATAGTTTCTGGTAGTCTGAGTCTCATTCTTGTAAAAATTTTTGTAAATTAGCTCTGGCCAAAGAAACCCATAGTGGATTCTCAATACAAAATATTAATAAAGATAAAAGCAAAACCTCACCTTAAAAAAAAAAAAAAAAAAATAATTTATTTAACTCAGATATTTATTTGAGCTGTTTCAATTAACAATAGGGATTAAAATTGTCATTTTTAATCATAATTGTATATCAATAACCTAATTTATTTAACATGTCCTATATATATACTTGATGTTTTTTGTATATATTATATAATCACTTTCTAATTATATAATAACTCAATTTTCATCTTCATTATATTAATATAAGCAAATTTTGTTCACTTTATTAAATGCATTAAACATACAGAGCTAAGTATTTGTGAATTTTCAATAAATGCTAAAAATCATTACATTTAAAAATTCTAATTAATTTTAAATTTATATTTAAGTCATAGCTTTGTAAAGAGCTGCTAAGAAGAAGCTAAATAATAATATTATTAACTGGCAATAAAGGTTTTTGACATTTTCTATAAGAAGCAAATAAAGGAGAATTAGAATCATATAAAAGTTTAAAAGGTGCCATTTAATTTAAGTATAAGAATTAGAAATCCTTGAAGTTCTATTATTTTGTTTTTGTAATTGAGTAGAAATTGAAGTCACAATAGCTTGAGACTTTTTTAATGAAATAATTAAGGTATCTTTTTGTATTGCAGGAGCTTGTTCTTCAGAAGTTGTAATTTCTTGCACTGCAGAAACAGTAATTTCTTGTGTAGCAAGAACTTGAATTTCTTGTAATACAGAAACTTGAATTTCATATATTACTAGAATTTTATGTGTTGTGAAAATAGAAATTTCTTGTTCCTTAGAAGTTTCAAATGCTGATATTATATAAATTGGTTTGCTTCAGAAGGTTCAATTTTTTCAGCTATAAATAAATATAGAACATTAATAAAATTTTATTATTTTAAATCGTTATATTAGTTTCAAAGTATTTGTCTTGTATATTATCATAATTAACAAAAACTATGTCAGAGTAATCATATTCATTTAAGTTCAATTCTTGAGAAGAAAAGAGAATTAATATAGGTGTTTAAAATGCATTGATTATTACTGGTTTGACAATAATTAGCTAAACTCTCACATGACTGATGATCTGAAAATGATTGTAAATCAGAATCAGAAGACCTTAATTTTTTAATAATTGAATTGCAGACAACAGCATAAATGATTTGTAATTAATTATTCATTATCAAGTTTGGTACCCATATTTGTAGCAATGGTATTCATCATTTTTCTAAGTTTTCTGTAACCCATAGAAATACATTTGTATCAGCAATCTTTTTTAAGATCTTACAATAATTGTTAGTGAAAATTAAATTTAGGTTTATATATTACATATTAATTGATAAATATATATACCTTTTTGGCTCTTGAATGTTTTATGAAATAATAAATCAACTAATATTAAATCAGATAATTTAGACAAATAAAGGAGGATATCCTTTACCAGCATATATTTATTACTTGATGAGTCTAGTGGTAAAGGAATATGTTATGAACCAGTTTTTCTATGCTTATTTCTAAAAAAAACTCTATCCTGATTATTTTTTTTTGTATAGTACAAGTTCTAAACCTCCATCATGACAATATTCAATATCTTTTTTGAAAATTCTATATACATCTCCATCTTGCAGCCTATATAACAGATATAACCAAAAAAAAACTCAAGGAAGAAGCAATCCATTTGTATTAGTATCTATATAAGAATGATCAAGTATTTGTTAGATTTCTTCTATTAAAAGTCTGTTAGATTTTTTGTATTACCCAATTCTTTATTTTGTAAAATGCACATTTTTCCATTTAATATTTGGAGAGTATGAAGAAATTTATATTGGTCAACAATCTTTATCAGTTGAATAACACTATGATCCTTAAGGTATTAGTTGATCGGTTTGTAATAATTATAGACTGATTTAATCAAAACTGTCTTCTTTCTTCAACCATGTTATAAATTGGCAGAGATAAGTTTCAAGTTTTTCTAAAGAATCAATTAATTCAATAGACTTAGAGAATCTACAGCTTTTGTTAAATCAATCTACAACTCATAAACATCCAAAAGTATTTTTTTCAGTATTAGAAATGAATGATTCTCTTTGTAATTAATCAATTTTTTTCTGAGTGGGTAGTTGTGAAGCTCATATAAAATTCTTATTAGTAATGTAAATGAATATAAAAAAAATTAAGCAAAAGAACAAAGTAAAAAATTAAATATAAATGAAAGCATAAACAAGTAAGTGAAAGTAAAAAATAAATAAACAAAAATAAGAAAAGTGAGCGAAAATAAGTAAATAAAAGTAAAAGTAAGCGAAAGTATGTAAATAAAGTAAAGTAAATGAAAATACATAAAAGTAAACAAAGGTAAGTAAATGTAAAGTAATCGAAAGCAAATATATATGATTAGAAAGTGATCAAATAATTTATATAAAAAATGACAGTGCTTATATCAGACATTATGGATAACCATGTTATTAGTTAAATTGTAATAAAAACTGATTATTCATAGAGATTATATAAATCACATAGCTAAACCATGAAATTTACATAATAACCTAACAAATAATCAGTTATTATTCACAATATAACCAATAACAAGTACTTATCAAATCACCTAAATATCATAACTTGTAATGACTAATCAAAAATATTAAAATATACAGCTCTTGCTTAAATTTCTCTCAGTTATAATTCATAATTGCATAGTTATAGTCTAATAATTCAGTAATTATATCATAATTGCATAGTGAAATCCAATTACCTGAATTTTATATCTCGTAATAGACAATCAAAAATGTTAATTCTCGCTTAAATTATAGATAGATAGATAGATAAAAAACATTGAAATGCACAAACCAAATTCCCACACTCTGGTCACAGTTTTTGGATATGGCCAATCAAAAATATTAAAGTACACAGACCCAAAATAAAATTATATACAAGATAATGAAGAGAAGTTTTAAGAAGAGTTAACCCAGTGATCATCACAATATCACATGATAATCATTCAGGCTAAGTTAGGGTTAGTTTAGAGGTTAGGTTAAGGATATAGTTTAGGCAAGTCTGATTAATTCTGGTAAACAAATGACGTCATGGTACGTTTATCATGTGATCATTGATCACTGGGTTAACTGTTCTTAAAGTGTCCCGATATCGAATTGGATAGATTAACGATTGGTTTTGGGAAGTTAAATAGTATAGTGGAAATAGACTTGGTATGTCAATCCTTTATGGATTAGATGGTTATTGATATTGACAGGGTGGTTTTGGAAGATTTAACAACATATAACACATTATTTTTAAGAAAAAGCCCTATGTTTTATGTTTATGTTTATATGGCTTAGAGAAATCGATAATAAGAATTCAAAAGCTTCTCTCCAAGCTGTATCTAAAAGTAGCAGTGATCTGACATGAACTAACATTGCAGGGGCAATTAATTGATGATTTTATCTCGATTTAGTAAATTCATACAGGGTAGCTCGAAACTTCTCGCTATATACTATTAGAGATTAGTAAATTCATACAGGGTAGCTCGAAACTTCTCGCTATATATTACAGTATTAGATATAGATATAGCAATATAAAAGTCTGATTATAGTAAACCCTGTGACTATAAACTATAGCGTTAGTGCAATTACATACGTACGTAATGTACAGTACACAACGTACTACGTAATACTGGGGTGGTAAATCAACTAAGTAAATCAAAACTATATTAGCAATATTAGTGATTTTATTATAATCAGATCTTAATCAGCAAAATTAAAATAATCGATTAAATATCATATTGATATATATTTAATTAATAAATAATGCACAATTTTTAAAGAACGCATCTTGACATTGCACTTCTTTTTCTAATTTCTTTTAATTGAAAACTCTTCACAGAAGTCATCTCTAAAAAGTTACGCTCAATTTATTGCAAAAAATTTATTAAAGTTTCGACTTGTATATTTAAATTCTAATTTTTTTTTTACTTTAAGTAATGAAATTTAAATTATATAAGACAAATGTTCAAATTTATATGTTAATAGAAAATCCAAAAGCGTAACTTTATTCTCCAACACTTAATAAGTTACTTGTGAAAATTTCAAGGTAATTCTTCGGGTATTCAATAAGTTGCATCGTTTTAAAGTAATTAAATTTAATAAATATATTAGCAGTAATTAACGTTAAATTGATACGTATCGATACAATAATTGATTTCATTCGTGTAACGTGAAAATCTGTAATGTATCAAATTCCATAGTCTGCTCACATAGTTTTGATTTACTTAATTGATTTACCACCCCAACGTAATACGTACGTACATAATACATATTGCGAAGATCGTCCTTTAAAAGGATTCACCCAGTCCTAGTAATGAATTATGTAATTAATTCTAACAATGTAAAACATAATTATTCAATAAAGACCGAGGCCGCCTCTCTTTTTTTTTTTTTTTTAAAAAAAAAAAAAAAAAAGATTCACCCAAATGGTGTAAAAAATTTTCTATAGATCTACTAAATAGGAAATATAATATAATAGAATGGTACAACAATATGAGACCAAAACTTTATTAATATATCATTGACCATTGTGACGCTAATTACTATTACTAAACTAACAGCAGATAGAGACCACCTGACACCATCTGATGGTAAACTAACCCTATTTAGGTGTCAGCTAAAGCGGAGTTAATTCAATATATGATCTACATGCTGCATAAATTACATTCTTGATACCTATATAACCCACTAACCATAAATGCGTCAAAAGGTAACCCTAAACTTCACTCCGCTTTAGCCGACCACCCTATTTAGTAAATTGAGTGTAAATCATTAGTAATAATTCGGATTGAAGCTAAACTATTCATTTCGTATGTACTCCCAACTAGCTGCAAAGAAAATGAATCACTACTATATCACATAGAGAAGTAGCCTGTCTGTACGCCACTTTTGAAGGTATTTATTATTGAAACGTAAACTCTGCTATATTATCAGCTGATAATAAAACGTTACACAGTCTGATCAAAAATTGGATTGGTTGGCTTTTTTACCTATCCAATCCAATTTTTGATCAAACTATGTTTGTAACGTTTATGCAGCCTTCATTACACGACAGTGCAGAAAATTTTAAAACCTCAATCTCCATGTTAAGATGATGCATAAACTAGTAGCTCATTGAGAATAAAGTTCTTAAATTATCAATCTCAATAGAATAATGGCATAGAAATAATACGCCAAGAATAATATGTACGTACTTAATAGGTGCTATTTTATGCATACAGTGAAACTTCTATATAAAGTTATTGTGGTTTTAAAATTTTCTGCACTGTCGTGTAATGAAGGCTGCATAAACGTTACAAACATAGTTTGATCAAAAATTGGATTGGATAGGTAAAAAAGCCAACCAATCCAATTTTTGATCAGACTGTGTAACGTTTTATTATCAGCTGATAATATAGCAGAGTTTACGTTTCAATAATAAATACCTTCAAAAGTGGCGTACAGACAGGCTACTTCTCTATGTGATATAGTAGTGATTCATTTTCTTTGCAGCTAGTTGGGAGTACATACGAAATGAATAGTTTAGCTTCAATCCGAATTATTACTAATGATTTACACTCAATTTACTAAATAGGGTGGTCGGCTAAAGCGGAGTGAAGTTTAGGGTTACCTTTTGACGCATTTATGGTTAGTGGGTTATATAGGTATCAAGAATGTAATTTATGCAGCATGTAGATCATATATTGAATTAACTCCGCTTTAGCTGACACCTAAATAGGGTTAGTTTACCATCAGATGGTGTCAGGTGGTCTCTATCTGCTGTTAGTTTAGTAATAGTAATTAGCGTCACAATGGTCAATGATATATTAATAAAGTTTTGGTCTCATATTGTTGTACCATTCTATTATATTATATTTCCTATTTAGTAGATCTATAGAAAATTTTTTACACCATTTGGGTGAATCTTTTTTTTTTTTTTTTTTAAAAAAAAAAAAAAAAGAGAGGCGGCCTCGGTCTTTATTGAATAATTATGTTTTACATTGTTAGAATTAATTACATAATTCATTACTAGGACTGGGTGAATCCTTTTAAAGGACGATCTTCGCAATATGTATTATGTACGTACGTATTACGTTGGGGTGGTAAATCAATTAAGTAAATCAAAACTATGTGAGCAGACTATGGAATTTGATACATTACAGATTTTCACGTTACACGAATGAAATCAATTATTGTATCGATACGTATCAATTTAACGTTAATTACTGCTAATATATTTATTAAATTTAATTACTTTAAAACGATGCAACTTATTGAATACCCGAAGAATTACCTTGAAATTTTCACAAGTAACTTATTAAGTGTTGGAGAATAAAGTTACGCTTTTGGATTTTCTATTAACATATAAATTTGAACATTTGTCTTATATAATTTAAATTTCATTACTTAAAGTAAAAAAAAAATTAGAATTTAAATATACAAGTCGAAACTTTAATAAATTTTTTGCAATAAATTGAGCGTAACTTTTTAGAGATGACTTCTGTGAAGAGTTTTCAATTAAAAGAAATTAGAAAAAGAAGTGCAATGTCAAGATGCGTTCTTTAAAAATTGTGCATTATTTATTAATTAAATATATATCAATATGATATTTAATCGATTATTTTAATTTTGCTGATTAAGATCTGATTATAATAAAATCACTAATATTGCTAATATAGTTTTGATTTACTTAGTTGATTTACCACCCCAGTATTACGTAGTACGTTGTGTACTGTACATTACGTACGTATGTAATTGCACTAACGCTATAGTTTATAGTCACAGGGTTTACTATAATCAGACTTTTATATTGCTATATCTATATCTAATACTGTAATATATAGCGAGAAGTTTCGAGCTACCCTGTATGAATTTACTAATCTCTAATAGTATATAGCGAGAAGTTTCGAGCTACCCTGTATGAATTTACTAAATCGAGATAAAATCATCAATTAATTGCCCCTGCAATGTTAGTTCATGTCAGATCACTGCTACTTTTAGATACAGCTTGGAGAGAAGCTTTTGAATTCTTATTATCGATTTCTCTAAGCCATATAAACATAAACATAAAACATAGGGCTTTTTCTTAAAAATAATGTGTTATATGTTGTTAAATCTTCCAAAACCACCCTGTCAATATCAATAACCATCTAATCCATAAAGGATTGACATACCAAGTCTATTTCCACTATACTATTTAACTTCCCAAAACCAATCGTTAATCTATCCAATTCGATATCGGGACACTTTAAGAACAGTTAACCCAGTGATCAATGATCACATGATAAACGTACCATGACGTCATTTGTTTACCAGAATTAATCAGACTTGCCTAAACTATATCCTTAACCTAACCTCTAAACTAACCCTAACTTAGCCTGAATGATTATCATGTGATATTGTGATGATCACTGGGTTAACTCTTCTTAAAACTTCTCTTCATTATCTTGTATATAATTTTATTTTGGGTCTGTGTACTTTAATATTTTTGATTGGCCATATCCAAAAACTGTGACCAGAGTGTGGGAATTTGGTTTGTGCATTTCAATGTTTTTTATCTATCTATCTATCTATAATTTAAGCGAGAATTAACATTTTTGATTGTCTATTACGAGATATAAAATTCAGGTAATTGGATTTCACTATGCAATTATGATATAATTACTGAATTATTAGACTATAACTATGCAATTATGAATTATAACTGAGAGAAATTTAAGCAAGAGCTGTATATTTTAATATTTTTGATTAGTCATTACAAGTTATGATATTTAGGTGATTTGATAAGTACTTGTTATTGGTTATATTGTGAATAATAACTGATTATTTGTTAGGTTATTATGTAAATTTCATGGTTTAGCTATGTGATTTATATAATCTCTATGAATAATCAGTTTTTATTACAATTTAACTAATAACATGGTTATCCATAATGTCTGATATAAGCACTGTCATTTTTTATATAAATTATTTGATCACTTTCTAATCATATATATTTGCTTTCGATTACTTTACATTTACTTACCTTTGTTTACTTTTATGTATTTTCATTTACTTTACTTTATTTACATACTTTCGCTTACTTTTACTTTTATTTACTTATTTTCGCTCACTTTTCTTATTTTTGTTTATTTATTTTTTACTTTCACTTACTTGTTTATGCTTTCATTTATATTTAATTTTTTACTTTGTTCTTTTGCTTAATTTTTTTTATATTCATTTACATTACTAATAAGAATTTTATATGAGCTTCACAACTACCCACTCAGAAAAAAATTGATTAATTACAAAGAGAATCATTCATTTCTAATACTGAAAAAAATACTTTTGGATGTTTATGAGTTGTAGATTGATTTAACAAAAGCTGTAGATTCTCTAAGTCTATTGAATTAATTGATTCTTTAGAAAAACTTGAAACTTATCTCTGCCAATTTATAACATGGTTGAAGAAAGAAGACAGTTTTGATTAAATCAGTCTATAATTATTACAAACCGATCAACTAATACCTTAAGGATCATAGTGTTATTCAACTGATAAAGATTGTTGACCAATATAAATTTCTTCATACTCTCCAAATATTAAATGGAAAAATGTGCATTTTACAAAATAAAGAATTGGGTAATACAAAAAATCTAACAGACTTTTAATAGAAGAAATCTAACAAATACTTGATCATTCTTATATAGATACTAATACAAATGGATTGCTTCTTCCTTGAGTTTTTTTTTGGTTATATCTGTTATATAGGCTGCAAGATGGAGATGTATATAGAATTTTCAAAAAAGATATTGAATATTGTCATGATGGAGGTTTAGAACTTGTACTATACAAAAAAAAATAATCAGGATAGAGTTTTTTTTAGAAATAAGCATAGAAAAACTGGTTCATAACATATTCCTTTACCACTAGACTCATCAAGTAATAAATATATGCTGGTAAAGGATATCCTCCTTTATTTGTCTAAATTATCTGATTTAATATTAGTTGATTTATTATTTCATAAAACATTCAAGAGCCAAAAAGGTATATATATTTATCAATTAATATGTAATATATAAACCTAAATTTAATTTTCACTAACAATTATTGTAAGATCTTAAAAAAGATTGCTGATACAAATGTATTTCTATGGGTTACAGAAAACTTAGAAAAATGATGAATACCATTGCTACAAATATGGGTACCAAACTTGATAATGAATAATTAATTACAAATCATTTATGCTGTTGTCTGCAATTCAATTATTAAAAAATTAAGGTCTTCTGATTCTGATTTACAATCATTTTCAGATCATCAGTCATGTGAGAGTTTAGCTAATTATTGTCAAACCAGTAATAATCAATGCATTTTAAACACCTATATTAATTCTCTTTTCTTCTCAAGAATTGAACTTAAATGAATATGATTACTCTGACATAGTTTTTGTTAATTATGATAATATACAAGACAAATACTTTGAAACTAATATAACGATTTAAAATAATAAAATTTTATTAATGTTCTATATTTATTTATAGCTGAAAAAATTGAACCTTCTGAAGCAAACCAATTTATATAATATCAGCATTTGAAACTTCTAAGGAACAAGAAATTTCTATTTTCACAACACATAAAATTCTAGTAATATATGAAATTCAAGTTTCTGTATTACAAGAAATTCAAGTTCTTGCTACACAAGAAATTACTGTTTCTGCAGTGCAAGAAATTACAACTTCTGAAGAACAAGCTCCTGCAATACAAAAAGATACCTTAATTATTTCATTAAAAAAGTCTCAAGCTATTGTGACTTCAATTTCTACTCAATTACAAAAACAAAATAATAGAACTTCAAGGATTTCTAATTCTTATACTTAAATTAAATGGCACCTTTTAAACTTTTATATGATTCTAATTCTCCTTTATTTGCTTCTTATAGAAAATGTCAAAAACCTTTATTGCCAGTTAATAATATTATTATTTAGCTTCTTCTTAGCAGCTCTTTACAAAGCTATGACTTAAATATAAATTTAAAATTAATTAGAATTTTTAAATGTAATGATTTTTAGCATTTATTGAAAATTCACAAATACTTAGCTCTGTATGTTTAATGCATTTAATAAAGTGAACAAAATTTGCTTATATTAATATAATGAAGATGAAAATTGAGTTATTATATAATTAGAAAGTGATTATATAATATATACAAAAAACATCAAGTATATATATAGGACATGTTAAATAAATTAGGTTATTGATATACAATTATGATTAAAAATGACAATTTTAATCCCTATTGTTAATTGAAACAGCTCAAATAAATATCTGAGTTAAATAAATTATTTTTTTTTTTTTTTTTTTAAGGTGAGGTTTTGCTTTTATCTTTATTAATATTTTGTATTGAGAATCCACTATGGGTTTCTTTGGCCAGAGCTAATTTACAAAAATTTTTACAAGAATGAGACTCAGACTACCAGAAACTATCTAAATTAAAAATTCTGATTCATCTGCAACCTAAACCTACTAGAGTGGTTAAAACTCACCTAGATTTGATAGTATAAAATATTGTT
>CAJVPZ010003692.1:0-10733 GCA_910592135.1 Racocetra fulgida | reverse complement strand
GTTACTTTAATAAGACTTTAATATGATGAGATGATCTTCAAAATCAACCAATCATAATAAAGCCCGCTATGCTCATACGTATAGTATCCTCAGAAAGTTTAACACTATTACACAAAAATTTTGCGGTTAATTGAATATCGATATTCTTAGGCATGGTTGTAACGAAATATAATTTATAGTTTTTGTTTCTTTATATATTGATAATGATAATGACACAATATATTGATAAGTAATGATTAATGCGTAATGTACTTAGCTTATACAATCAATTTGCGTATGTATACGTATTATACATTTGAATAAATTTATATGCACCCATATTGAACTTGACAATCTCTGTTATCAAAGTTCTATCTCAGATTATAACTCATAAAAATACCAGTTAGGCTTCTCTCTAATTAAAGTTTTAGGTTTAGTAGACTGGCTTTCTTACAAGTGGCAGAAGTCTTTCAACATAACCATATCTTTAAAATAGTTTAAGAAGTCGACTTATTGATGATTTGCTAACACCTAAGTGTTTAGCAATTATTCGAACTTATAACCTAAAATTTTTTTTGTTATATTGATATTGGTTATCTGGTCATTATCGATTAATAATTGGCACTGTTGCATTGTAAATAGAGGTCATTTAAAGTTATATGTTCTATGTGAGGTTCAATTTACAAATCGATTAGTAACCAATTTAAAACCTACGTACATATGCACATACCTGGCTTTAGACTATCTTCGTAAATAATAAACATTGTACTGATCATGCCGAAATCAATAACTTAACCGGTGTTACTATTAAAAATTTTTAATTTCTGTGCCCTCACCATGTAGAAGATTCCAGCACATACTTTTCTTTTGTTTATTGTTATTATTATATTCTTATTGTTAACTTATTACTTACCGCATATTATTATCATTGCTATTATTACTTTTCCTGCTATTGCTATATTTGTATTATTATTATTCTATATTTAGTTAGTCTATCTTATGATTATTGTTATATTATAGTAAGATCGCTGTACCCCGGTAAATGTTTAATTGTATATCCACACTATTCCATTTTTAGCCTACAATAGATTAGTTAATGATATTTCCTAATTAGCTTGACTATCGATTTTTATAATAGTCAAATGATACATTGGATATGTTGCAGGGTGAGATATCATATAAACATAACGCGTGTTTGTCCAGAAGCTGAATCTTGTTATGAAAATGGCTTCAATGAACTCATTGAGGCAGAGTGTAGATATTATTTGTCTCAGGCATTTAGCATCATTAAGAAAGAGAGGAATTAGCGTTGAAAAGGATAAATCTATGGAGAAAGAAAATACCGATCATAAACTTAAATAAATAGTCTGTACAATTTTTAAATATATTTAAAGACTCGATAGTTGCTTGAATAAAGTTTTCTCAGACTTTGATCTTACTGATATTTTTAATAAACGGTTTTATATTAATTTTACCTTTTTGTTATTGTTGAACCATCATAAATACATCTTCACGATCCTGTTATTATCCTGATATCTCTATTGTTAAGACAGATTAATGATCTTATTTATTTATTTGTCTATTTATTTATTATATTCTATAATTATTACAATTACAACCGCTCACCTATCGTTGTACCTTTTATGTTCTATCTTATTGTTATACTATATCTGATATCTTTTTCATTTACTATCGCTATACTAAACTCGGCTACTTGCTGATGCTCTCCCAACTTTCAATAGTAATATTTGGTGCCAGTTGTGTGGAAATATCCGCCTGTCAGTTTTCAGAACTACATGAATAATTTCGAACAATATACTAGTAACACTGAAAAACACAATCAGCAATATTATTTATTTAAAAAAAATCTCCAAGACATCAATTACTTGAGCCGATATTATTGTGATGACTCTTGTCCTGTTTGTTATCCACCCCAACTTTTATCTCCACAATTCCAAAGGTTTTGGCTTTGGTTCGACACTTTCCAACTGGCTTCTTCCTTTTCTCAGCACGCTATTTGTTGGTTTGAGAAACTTTCTAATTTTGAGATTAACAATATCCCTGATCGATTATTACGAGCCTTCATCTTTAGCTTTCAATATGAAGGATGACCTGACGATAATACCACCCTCTTAAATTAATTTTTAGTTGCTTATCAAGAAACTGACTATTTCAACTTAGACCCCTACGACAAACATACGAAAATAGTAATACCTTCACAGACAATATGAATCAAGATAACAACTGTTCTCAAGCCCATTACTAATTGATCCTAATGACGATAATCAACAACCACACATTGGCCAGAACAACCAGCCCAATCAAGATGATCCTATGACCTTCTTGGCCTATCAGATAGGGAATCTTGTGCTTCAAATACAAAAAATTCCACTCCTCAAATCAATATTCCCGCTATTAACCTTCTGGCCCAAAATCGCAAACTCAACCTAGTTTCTTACTTCAATTTTTCTGGCAGAGAACAAGACCCTATTACTTGATTAGAGGATGTAGAAAAGCTTTCGAAGCTAACCAAGTCCAAGATAATCGAAAAATCCCAATTGTTATTTCTTATTTGAAAGGCACGTTGGCTACTTGATGGGTTACTGCTAGAACTATTTGACCTGCTATTGATCGGTAGAATAATCTGCATCATAGAGGTCAAAGTTTCCGTTCTCATTTCATCAATCAATTTTGAACCTCTTCTCTTGAAAGTAAATGGTTTGCTCAGTTGACCAAAGAAAACAAGGCCCTACTAAGGATGTTGATTCGTATCACGTATCTATAGAAGTACTTCTCCAACATGTAGAGTCAGGTGGTTATCATTATCCAGGCAAGCCAAAGCCCAGATGTTTATTAATAGCCTGTTGCCCTCTTTATACCTAATACTCTGTCCACTGCTTACAAATATGCCAAAGCATTCGAAAATTGTTTTAAACAGAACCTCTTCTTTTATAACCCATACATTATGATCTCTCCTCAAGTCTCCCAATATCCAAAGCCCAACCTATCTCCTTGCAATCTGCGGCTGTAACCTCTAGCAACCCTCCAGTAGTAAACTCTTCTAACACAGAGGAAGTTCTTGTTAAATTCACAGAAACTTTAAATGCAGTGATGAAGAAGCTTTAAGAGTCACTTGAGCCCCCTAAATGATCTCAGACTAATTAGAACAATTTTCTCTGCTTCAATTGTAATCAGTGTGGACAGACAGACTATTACACTCATAACTGTACAAATCCTTTAGCTCAAAATAATCTGGGTGCGGTAGCCATGGAAAGCAACGCTACTCCTTTCGGACATATCAATAGTCCTCAAAATAATCTACCATCAGTTAATAATAATGATGCTCCGGTTCAGGCTCAAGGAAATGAAGCTCAGACTTTTTGAACCTTCATTTCGATAAAAATGATCCCTTATTCCTCCCTGCTAATGAATCTGGAAGACCTACCTATTCTACTCAATTGAAGAGAAGATGTATAGAGGATTCAACCCTCCAAGACCTTATAGAAGAAGAAAGAATGATGATCAGAAAGAGGTTTCAGATAATGAATAGGAACCCAAGAGAAAAGTTGCTTCAGTCTCTAAACTGAAGAAAAAAAAAAAAATGGCTCTCGTTAGAAAAAGAAAAGTCAAGGATAACCCACCTCAAATCTCAGCCCTTATTCCTTGATATTCGATCATCTCCGATATCTGTGATAAACCCGCTAATATCACCTTCAGCCAACTTTTACAGTTGGTTCCTTCTTTCTGTTCTGATCTAGCCAAAAGTCTTCATAAAACAAAAGTCCTCAAGAAAAGGACCTGTATTTTTGTAAATCTTTAACCAGCTTTAAATTGATAGCTTTGTATTGCGATGCTGTAGTCCAAGATAAAGTTATCCCTCTTATCATCAATAGTGGATCCTCCGAAAGTGTTGTCTCCTCTCATCTTCTTAGTGAACTTGGCATTAAGGTAGAAAGGCACTCTATAGTTAATATAGTCAATGTGTATGGTTAGAGTAAAGAGCTATTGATGAAATTTCGGACTTCCCATTTTTAGTCAGAGGCATTGTAGTTCCTGTTAATATCATAGTCACTGATACGCCTTTATATCAGGCTATCATCAAAATGACTGGTTATCTAAAGTTAGTGCTAACATTGACTACAATACCTCTGAGATGACGTTTAAATGGAAAGAACAAGAAATCGTCATTCCTGTTGAATTCAAAAAGCTTCAGCATACACCTATCCAAGACAGCTGTCCCTCTAAAGTTGCTAAAATCTAGCAGAATGATGACGATGAGTCAGATGACTCTGAGAGTGAGGATAAAACTGAGTCTGAGTATAAAGAGAAGGAATTAGAGGACCGTCTTTTTGGTTTTTCGGAAGATGAAGCTATAATCTTCTAATATCATCACGAAACCACATTAGAACCTGAGGATGATGATGATTTTGACAATAGTTCAATAGCTTTCTGGTATAACATCTGTCCTGAAGGCCTGGGAGCCAGTGATGCTTGATGGAATATTGATAGTAATAATGATCACGAGTTACAGAGTGCTGATATTCCCTTTGATTTCGACAATGATAAATCAGAGCCTCAACATGAGTTCTTTTTCGATCAAATAGAAAAACCTTCTCAGGAGTTAGACATCGGAAGTTTGTGGGACAATGATTATGATAAGTTGTAGCTGCTTATAGGATATGATGATCTCTTCACTTGGACTTCTCAAAGTCTGGGTCGAACTAACCTTATTACCTATTCCATTCATACTAGTAATGCCCTTTCTATTAAGCAATGATACTATTGCACTTTGCCTAAGGAGGGGAATTTCTATCAAAAGTAATTGATCAAATGCTCCAAGACGGAATTATCCAACCTTCCTATAGTCCCTGAGCTTCTTCTATTATACTTGTCAAGCAGTATAACAAGACTTGGTTCTGTGTTGACTACCATCGTCTTAACACTATTACAAAGAAGGATAGTTATCCTTTACCTCGAATCAATGACTTGTAAAATCCCCTTCAACATTCTTCTTGGTATACTTTTCTTGATCTTGCCTCTAGATATTGGCAGATCGAAATGGACCCTGTTAATAAAGAGAAAATGGCTTTTATCTCTTAATTTGGAATTTTCGAATTTAACGTAATGTCTTTTGGCCTTACTAATGCTCTGGCTACTTTTCAACGGCTTATGGATAGGATTTTCAAGTGGTCATCGGCAAATTTGTAGTCGTCTATTTGGATAATATCAACATCTTCACCTCTACATTTGACAAACATATCTTGCATCTTACCGAGGTATTTGATCGATTTCGAGATTTTGGACTTAAGTTGAATCCTAAGAAATGTCACTTTGCCAAGTCTGAACTTAAATTCCTTGGCTACATCATTAATGAAGAGGGTATCTTTACAGATCTAAAAAAGGTAGAGGTCATTAAAAACTTTCCTACCCCAATCTGCCTTTGCCAACTATAAGGATTTCTGGGACTCACATCATACTATTGTCAGTTTATCAAAAATTTTTTTCGAATCGCCACTCCTCTTAATCAATTACTGAAGAAGAACATTCCATATAACTGGACCTGAGATTACAAGACAGCATACGATGACCTTAAAGATAAACTTATTACTGCACCCATCTTGGCTTAACCCGATTTCGCAAAGGAATTTCTTCTATTTACGGATGCCTCTAAGATTTCCAAGAAAGAGAGGGGTAATTTATTACACTAGTAGGACTATAACCCAAGTGGAGAAAAATTATTCTGTGACTGAGCAAGAATGCTTGGCTGTCATTTGGTCAGTCTTTTACTTTTGACAATATCTCTATAGATCCTGTTTCACCATTGTCACAGACCATTCAGCTCTTAAGTCTCTCCTGCAATATCAACTACCAAAAGGTCACCTTGCTTGCTGAGTTTTGGCCTTACAGGAATGAGTTTTTAGTTATGCACCGTTCTGATCGATATTACTCAAATGCTGATAGCCTCTTACGTCTTACTTAATCAGTCACTCCTAAATCAAAAAATCCTAAGAAGCGCATCTGCTATAATTGCCGCCAGTATGGTCATTTTGCCAGAGAATATCTTTTCAAATATAAGCTGAAAACTAGTCAAAGTTCACCCATCTTCCTTAATTTATCTGCTCAATTTTGACTTGCCGCATTTTTATACCTTATCTCTACACGATTTAAACCCCACCTTCTAAAATTGTTACCTGTTTCTATAATTAACTACTTTACAATAAATCCTGAACTTTATCAAACCTATATTTAATATCTTAGTGATCCCTGTTACAAATTAAAATTGATCCTCAACAACAGAACTGTTTAAAACAACAAACCCGATTTTTTGTCTTAATCAATAATAAGCTGTATAAAAAACGTTGCCAACCACCTTATCATTTGTTAAAAGTATTGTTACCCTATGTGACCCAACCTATCCTGTTCAGTATGCATTCTGACCCACTCTCCAAGGATTTCAATAATCTTTCTACTCTCTAACGAATTGCTCAAAGGTATTTTTGACCACAAATGGAAGAAGATGTCAAAAGATATGTTGCCGGTTGTGATATATGTCAATGAAGGAATAAACCCCGAACCTGAGAACCTTTGTATCCCATTAAAGTTGGCTTACCCTTCGACAGAGTTGGCAATGATTTAGTAGGCCCTTTACCACCTATGGCGAAAGGAAATAAGTATATTATTGTAGCTACTAAGTATCTTACTAAGTGGCATGAGGCACGAGCCATTCCTGATGCTACTGCTTCTTCTGTAGCTTCTTTTATCATAGATGATATTATCTGTGGCATAGATGTCCTCGAATTTTGCTGTCAGATTAAGGCAAACATTTCTCAAACATATTAATTGCAGCTATTTGTGATCAGCTTCAGGTACACTATAAGTATTCAATGACTTACCATTTGCAGACCAATGGCCTTATAGAATATTTCAATAGGACTCTTTGCAAAGTATTATCTAAATGTACTCTACAATTCCAAGGTGACTAGGATCAGTATATTTCACCAGCTCTATTCATCTATCATACTACCTGACATTCTGTTACCTACTATGAATCTTTCTTCTTAATGTATGGCTGAGATGCTGTTCTTCCCACTGAAGTTTGATCTTTAGAATTAGATGCTACTTTTTTTTCTGAGAAGTGATTACAAGAACACCTACTTCGGTGAATATAGGTGCTTTTAGGAGACATTTCTGAAGCTTATATTAAAGCCCAAGCCCGAATTAGAAGGTCACAACAATTGCAAAAAGCCTGACATGATTCCTGTTTCGTTTTCCAGAATTATTCTATTGGAGAACTAGTTCTTCGTTATCGATCTGAGCTTGAAGGCACCCATAAAAACAAATTGGGTGAGAAGTGGAAAGGTCCTTTTTACATTCACAACGTCTTGAGAAATGGTGTTTACAAATTAAGAACTATGGGTGATAAAGTCTTAAAACAAAAGATGCATAGCAATCAGCTTAAATTATACCAGCCACTCCAGAGGTGAATTAGAACCTAATTGATCTTTGCAGAAGCTTGATAAATAAGAAGAGGAGTCTGTTACTATTAAAAATTTTTAATTTCTGTGCCCCCATCATGTAGAAGATTTCAGTGTATACTTTTTTTTTTGTTTATTGTTATTATTATATTCTTATTGTTAACTTATTACTTACCGTATATTATTATCATTGCTATTATTACTTTTTCTGTTATCGCCATATTCGTATTATTATTATTCTATATTTAGTTAGTCTATCTTATAATTATTATTGTATTATAATGAGATCGCTGTACCTCAGTAAATGTTTAATTATAGATCTACACTATTCCATTTTTAGCCTGCAATAGATTAGTTAACAGTATTTCCTAATTGGCTTGACTATCAATTTCCATAATAGTCAAATGACACATTGGCTGTGTTGCAGGGTGAGATATCATATAAACATGCACATGTTTGTCCAGAATCTGAATCTTGTTATAGAAATAGAATGAACTTATTAAGGCAGGGCGTAGATATTATTTGTCTCAGGCGTTTAGCATCATTGAAGGAGAGAGGAATTGGCATTGAAAAGAATAAATCTACAGTGAAGGAAATACTGATAGTAACCTTAAGTAAATAGTCTGTACGATTTTTAAATATATTTAAAAACTCAATAGTTGCTTGAATAAAGTTTTCTCAGACTTTGATCTCACTGATATTTTTAATAAACAGTTTTATATTAATTTTACCTTTTTGTTATTGTTGAAACATCATGAATACATCTTTATGATCCTGTTATCATTCCGATATCCCTATCATTAAGACAGCTTAATAATCTTATTTATTGTTGCGGCTGATGCTGGAAACGGCTGAAGCTGGAAATCAGGGACCCTGATTTAAAAATATAAACCCTGCTAAAATCCACTTATACTCTTTTATTATAAAAACTAACCCTAAATCCTAATCTAACCATGAAAAAAAAGCTAAAAAAATGCACCCCAAAAAATTTTGAAAATTTTATAATAAAATATTTAAAATTTCCAGCTTCAGCCGTTTCCAGCTTCAGCCGCAATATTTATTTATTTGTCTATTTATTTATTATATCCTATAATTATTACAATTACAACCGCTCACCTATCATTGTACCTTTCATGTCCTATTTTATTATTATATCATATCCGATATCACTTTCATTTACTATTGCTGAACTAAACTCGGCCACTTGCTAACACTCTCCCAACTTTCGATAGTAATACCGGATCAGCCGAAAAATCATTCAGTCAATTTTTATCAGGTGTTTCAGAATTATGAAAGTAGCAGTAATGGCCAGCCTGCGTTATATAAGCAGGAAACCACCAGCTAGTGCTAAGCTGCACAAACTCAACTGCTTATAGTGATCTCCTGGTGCAATATTATTTGCTATTTTTAGGAGCATATCCTGTTTCAGTTTCAATATTTCAATATCACATAATTCGCAACTAATATAATCTGCATCAAATAAAATTAACCTCTGGTATATCAGACCAGACCATTCCAATTATAAGAAACATGCATGCAATGCTTTTTGAATTTATTAATTTTTATGACATGAAATGTTTAAACAGACCTGGCCAGCCAGCCGGCTTTTTTTAAAATTTCATATATAAAAATTTTATAAAATTTTATAATTTTTTTTTAAAAAACCCACCAGGTTATTAAAACATAAAAAAAAATTTTACAAATTTTCAAATATTGACCTGCCAGGTTATGAAAATCAATTAATTAATTTTGCATGGTGTAAAAGCTGAAATAATCCTTGGTTCTGGATAACATTTATATACACTACAACACAATACTAAAACTAACTAAACTACTCTAACCAGAACACTACAATTAAGGCCATAGAAAGTTAATTTTTCGTTTTGCATTACATGAATTTCAAATTTTCCAATTGGTCAGTCAGATTTTTTTTTTTTACAGCTATTATCATTATTTCTGGGACACCTAAAGAATTTTCAGATACCTGAAATATCCTCTGTTTCATTTGGTAAAGTTTCTAGCTCTCAGGAAATTATATCGCTGTCTTCAGACTGAAGGTCTGGAGACAGCAATATAGTTTTCAAGAAGTTAGATAATTTACTGAATGAAACAGAGGATATTTCGGTCATTTGAAAATTTTTCAGGTGTTCCAGAAATAATAATAATAGCTGTAATCTACAGTGAATTAATAAGCTCATATTCACATCTAAGGTCATAAAAGGTTATTTTTCGCTTTTTATAACATGGAATCAGAAAATTGAGTTGGTAGTCAAATTTTTTTCTGTCAGTTCTATCAGATACTTTCGGGAAATAAGGTCACTGTCGGGTAATACCAGATTAATTTTTTAAAATTTTTTTTTATTTTTATTTTTTTTTTATTATAAAATGCTATAGTTAAAACTTTATTAATAAGTAGAACATTTCTACATTGAAAGATTTTAAACTACATTTGTGCTACTGAAAATAGGCACCCAATGTGATATTATACTCCCTATTTCCTATAATTACTATAACTAAATATTTTAAATAATTAGCTAGCTAGGGTAGATTGGAGAAGACATAAGATATATATCATGCCATTAGATTATACAATTTGTAGAAGAGAATCCTTATAAAAACCATTTTTCTATAAATAGTGTAAGATCTATTTGTGGAAAAATTGTTGGAGTAGATGCAGATGCTTGAGAAGGTCCAGCAAAGAAGAATTTTTTCCGTTTGGTTTTGGAAGTTATATTACGAGCTTGTTCCCATTCATGTTGTGAGATATTTCTTGCAAACTATATTTCGTCATGAAACCCATTTAAGAGGTTGTTGGATAGATTAATAAAGAAGGATTTGGTTTGTTTATTTAGAAGTGCTTTAATGTTATCAAAAATATTAAGAGGAAAGATACCTAAAACGTAGTATAAGATATATTTATATTGGAGATTAGGGCTGTTAGGTCTAGAGAGAAAAAGGATTTTAAGAATTGAAGATAGGGATATATCAATTTTTAAAGTGGATAGAGTATTAGAAATTGTATTGGATAAGAAGTTTTAGATATTAATATTGTTTTCTGAGCATATTAGTAAATGAAGATTATTTTCGATGTTTGGACATCTAGAACAGTTTGGGATAGTATATAAATAAGGATAATGAATATGAAGATTTTCCATAGTAGGAAGGTTATTAGTTAGAATTTTTATTCAAAGTGAATATTTTTTTTAATTGTGTTCTAGTGAATTAAAGATATCAAAGCAAAGTGGCCAATTGATTTCAGGTAATTCTCTAAATATTTTA
>CAJVPZ010003691.1:0-10734 GCA_910592135.1 Racocetra fulgida | reverse complement strand
AACTTTCTTAATGTAATACAAAAAACTTTAAATAATTTTAACCAAATATATTTTCAATTGATATGTTTACACTTTCCATATTTATATCAACAAGAAAATCTACTGAAAATATGTAGCCGTACTCAAAAGTGCAAATACCGAATTACTAAAAATAAAATAATTAGCATTATTAGCACAATTACGCGCATCTAAATAATATTGATCGATCAAAACTCTTAAAACATATCTATACTTACTATATTTATATTGACAAAATGAACTACTAAAGTAGTAAACTGGCGCATCCATATATCAATAAGAACCACTCAAAATAGTATACTGCCGTATTCAAAGTATAAACCTGTAAACTCCAGGAATAATTCTGAAAAGACAATTAATTTAACATTGTTAGTCTGATAACAGCTTTAAACAGATACATCAAGTGCATTTCTACTTCCCATATTTATTTCAACAAGACGAACCACTTAAATAGCATATTGGTCGTATTCGAATGTGTAATTCTAATACTAATTCTAAATAGTATTGTTAGCTAATAACAGTTCAAATCAAAATAATAAGATATAAAATTCGTATGATTGTCAATTAAAGTAAATAAGAATTGCAATACAAATATAAGTGAATACCTTGCAGTGCGAATTTTATTTTAATAAACAAAAATCTTTTTTCGATTTCTAACAGCTGCTTTGCCTTTTTTAGTGCGTCAAAGGTTCAAAATTACACGATTCAGAATAACGTTTGAACGCCTAATTTGTTATAAACAGGATATATATAATGTGTTATTGTTAATTAAGTTAAATATTATACATCTTAATCAAAATTATTAAACATACCATTTAAAAATATAATACTTGAAAATTTTTATCTTTGCATATTCTAACCTGAATGCATAAAAGTATTCATACTATTAATTGTTACTACCTTAAGAATTATATAAAGCCAGTACCTTTCCTTATCGTTCATTAGATTTAGTTATCTATCAATATTATCTTCGAAATTGCACTTATTATGTCTACAACACCCTACGTAGTTATCGATTCCTCTTCTGAGTCTTCTTCAGAGGATGCTCAATGCTTTAAAAAAACTGAAAAACTTATTAATAACTCCAAAGAATGATCAAAAAAGTGAAAATTTGAATCTCTTCAGAATACTGATTATGGTCTCGAAATACTCAAGTTTTGTAAAATATATACCAATATACGAGAAAAAGATTTTTTGCAAACTAGCAAAAAATCTTATTTAACTATTGAACAACAACACATAGATTCTTTGAATCACGATTTGTTGCAGTTGATCGTTATTAGCCAGCTACCATTTATACTAGTTGAAGAAGATTCGTTTAAAAGATTTGTCTCCAAACTTGACCCACATTATAAGCTTCTTTGTTGCCACACTCTCTCTTTAAATATAAAAGAACAATTTAATTCCGCAAGAGCAAAAATTAAAGAAACTTTAAAAAAAAGTAAAAATAAATTGACGCTAACTTTAAACATCTGGACAGTATGTGCCAAACCTTTTCTTGCCCTTACAGTTCATTGGATTGATAATGAATAGACAAGGAAAATTCTTATCCTCGATCTTATTCTTTTGCAAGAAAACTATACTGATGAATATATTCGTGAGAAGGTTCTTAATGTTGTTAAAGAAATAGGAATAAAGGAACAGTTAATCGGATTTACTAATTACAATGCAGAAAATCAAATGTATCAACGCTTCTTCCAAAGATCCATAAACTCTAACCTTAAGTATGTGTGTTGTGCGGCAAGCATCATTGACCTTATAGTTCAGGCAGGTCAAAAACATTATCTTAACCTAATTCAAAAAGCTCGTAATTTTTGTAAAAAAATAAGTTCACCTTTAATCTTGGAGGAATTGAAGAGAATTTCAAATATTTTAAGCAATACTTTTTTTTACCCGGTGGTTGACATTGAGATTTCTACCTATTCAATGCTTGAGAGTCTTAGTAAAATTCAAGCTGCTACTGACGGCCTCATGTTATCTCAACCAAGTTTAAAAAATGATTACCTGGAAGCCGAAGAGTGGATAATCATAAAAGAAATTCTACAACTTCTTGAACCATTTAACACAGCAGCTATATTTTTTTTGAATACTTCACACCCTTCCCATGGATCATTGCGATTAATTATCCAAGGACTTTCAATGCACCTTAATCAGTATCTTTTTATTGACACACATCGTGAAGCAGCCACAGAAATGAAACATAAACTAAGAGAGTATTGGACTTATCTTAAGGAATTCTTTGCCATTCCTACACTCCCCAATCCATCTACAAAATTCGAAATATTTGATACAACTGACCGTAGAATAGCTATTAATGAGTTAAAAACCCTTTACTCATTAAGTAAGACGGATAAAAATAAAACAACTACCAAACTCAAAGATCCATTAAAAGTATTTCGAAAACTTGTATAAGTAAATGAAAGTGGAAGTGATAAGATCAAGACAGGGGAAGATGAGTTAGAAGATTACCTTTCTCTGCCACAGGAGCCGGATGCGGATCCGTTACTATGGTGGAGAGCAAATGCCTACCGTTTTCCAACTGTAGCACGTATAGCGGCAAATTATTTATCTTTACAGGTTACAAGCATGTCATGCAAACATGCTTTTCCTACTTTAAATACCACTGAGCTTACTGGGTTTGATCTTCCTACAGAAATGGCTGGTATTTTATTAAGTTTAAAAAATTGGTTCGAAAAAGAAATTATAGAATAAAAAAATGAGTGTATAAAATTTTCATAGTTTTACTCATCTATATTGTTCATCTTATCGTTATCTTGTACAACATTTTGTGTGGTGGTAACCCGTGATCCACTTTGCACTTGTGGTTCTTGCGTGCTATCAACTTTACCACTGTTGAGAAATCAGTTAAAGCTTCCCTATGCATGATAAGTTGGTTCGAAATGAAATCAACGAATAGAATAAACCTTTTTGTATTTCATATATTTTATCGCTATCGTTTTTGCACACGATTTATAAGTTTTTCAGGTAAAAATAGTTCAACTTGAATTGAAAATGTTTAGATTAATAAAATAAAAAATCTAACGTTGTTACGATATAAAGGCACCTTTTATTAAATGTTTTGCTTTTACAGAATTAAAAAATGTTAAATATTACAGGAGGAATTAAAGGCGAAGTAAAGTCTATTTTTTTATAATCGTTTAATATAGAGTGCAGATCCGAAAAATTTTATTAAAAAAAATCTTTATTAGTGATCATCACTATGTAACCTGCACTATATTTGTAATTAGACTGATATGGGACACCCTAGTGTATTATGGTGTAGTTATTATGCTTTTTTCTCTTTTTCCTCTTTGGGGCAGTTGCAGGAAGATTCAGCAAAATACCAAATATAAAAAAGGATATCTTAACGCAATACGTATGGGTATGGATATCGATATGCATAGTACGTCATAATACATCCCAACTAAAAAAACATCTCTTTTTAGATAGATTTTCGAAGTTTCAAATATTAAAAATTTTGCTACGTATTAGCAATCCTTAAGTGCCGATCCTCATAAGGTCACATAATTAATTTAAACATATATTATAATGGGACGCGTTGATTTTGTAGAACGAAAAGAAACTCGCGTTTTTTAGGTTACTTTCTTGATGCAGATCTATTTTTAATTAGAGTTAGATGTCATTTAGGTAGTGATGTGCATCAATAACGTAACCACCTCCGACGCGGGTTTCACCCTGTCGTATTATAATTATATGTTGAGTATAGTATGCTATATAGTTTTATGCGATTTTGTAGTATACACCACTACTTAATCATACACCACAACTATTCGTAATACCTTCAAATCTCACCCTGTCAAAACATTTTAACTTTTCTAAAATAATTCAAAAACTAAAGGCCATAAAAAAACATTAGATTGTTAGCAAGTTAAAAAACAAACAAATCTGATAATCGACTTTATACATTATATAATAACGATAGGGTACACGGTGTATAGTACACCTTTTCTTTTACAAAAAATTTTTTAATCAATAAAATTGACTAATACTGTATTTAATTTTAAAGAATAATACAGTCGATTCTCTTTAAACAAAACCGAACACTTGAGATAAATTCTGTCTAAATTGAATTTTAAATTTTTAAATTTTTATTATAAAGTTTGGTTTAAACATTAAATACATTTTTTGAACTGGACTTTTTTTTATTTGTTTAATAAGCCCTGAGTTTAGTAAAATAATTGACAGTAAATACAATAGTTTTAATAAAATTTTTATTAAGTAGAATTGTTTATATAAAAAATATGTTTTTAAGTTTATAATATAAATTTATAAGCAAAAATATTAATATAAAAATTTCTAAAAAATAATATTACAGTGTAATAAATAAAATATATAGATCTATATACAATAAACATGTATGTATTTCAGTTTACATGTGTTGTTTCGTCTGATTCGTATGTTAAGTTTTTTTTTTTTAATAAGTTATGTAAGTTAATACTACTTGATTCAAATAAATATTTATTTACTACACCAAAACATTTACAATAAAATAATAACTATCATCACTTATTATAATCCGCTCTATTTGGAGGACTAGTCATTGAAGCAAACATACTTCTTGCAGATGATGTACTTGTATTACTATCTGAGGATGTCAAAATATCTGGAATTGCATTATTAGTATTATTATTATCAGATGATTTTAACGTTTGTAATCTTATCATGTATTTCGTCCAATTAGTCCATTCATTTAAATCATTTGTAGAAGGAAATGGTAAGAAAGAATTATTTTCACTAACCGAATCATCATTATCGCCAAATAAAAGTGGTGACACATCCGAAGCGAAAGAATCAGCATTCTGAGAAAATAATCCATTATTTACATTATTTACGTTCATGGAAAAATCATTCAATCGCATAAATCTTGAGTTAGAAGTGGATTCTGGCGAAGAAATTCGATCATAACTCGTTAAAGACGACAAAGGCGAATTATTGCAATCTTTGACACCACCAACAGTCGAAGTAGGTTGGTTAACGATATGCTGATTTTTCATTGCAGTTTGAATTGAGGCAGGTATTCCTTCCAATTGCGATGGTACCTGAGACGGAGAAAAGGTAGTATATGACTTATCGGACTCAGTAAGATCCTTATCTTTAAACCTTGAATATTGGCCGTCAGAAGGAGTTCTTTCCGTTCCACTATTATCTAAAAAATCATCAATACCATCAATATAAATGTTTTTAGCCCTCAATAAGCCTATAATTAAACGACCACATTTTTCAGCTTTTTGCCAAATATGTTTTGTATGATTTAAACAACTCAAAGTCATTCTAATGCCATGCTTTGCAACTTCTTTGAATCGATCATCATCGCTAAGAATATTAATAATGTGCATAACAGAAGCCGTGAGAAAAGGATAAATTAAATAAGTCCATGAAGATTTAAGTAGCCCCATTTTCATCAAACGGTGTGAGATATGTGTAACGTTATTTGCGGCCATGGTACATTTAGTTAGAGATGAAATTGCTTTTGATTTTGGACCACGAATATAAGGACGATGCAAGAGAATTTGACATGTATAATACAAAACATGAATGAGCAACTGTCGACTGTCAATCATATTATATGGAGCAGCTGAATCGTATTGAAGATCAGATGGAAGATTTTCACGCCATTCGTTTAACTCAGCATCCAATGAAGATAATACAGCATCATTATTGGCATCCAAGGTTTGTCTAGACTTTATACTGTAAACATGGGTGACCACACGTCCAAGTATTAACATTATCTTTATCCCTTCGATCCATTTTTCAACATATTGTCGTGGCTCTTCAGGGAATATACCAGGAGTAGGGTAGTCAACGTCGCAATCAATCTCACAAAGAGTAAGTGGCTATTAAAGAATATAAATAATAAAAATTTTTTTGCATTATTAAATTATCTAAATAAAACACAACAAATAATATAAGTTTATTTATTTTTTATTTATTTAATTTTTTTTTTTTTTTTTTTTACATACACGACCTAAAGAAGCACTCGTATATATGTCAGTCAAAACACAAGACCACCATAAGCGTTTTCTAATTTCTATTTGTCTTGCACTAAAACTCCATTTTGCCGGATTACGATGTAGTCCCATCTCTTGGGCTGTACGAATGGCCATTCCACTATATAACCAAGTAACTGAATCCGTCGCACTTCTATGATACGCACTTAATAATAGAAGTGCTTGAATGTTCGTTATTGATACATTATCGAATTCATTTTTAAGCAATTCTCTTGCACGATCGAAATATTCCCTGCCTTTTATATTATATAGAATGCAATAAAATATGTATCAACACATAAGTTGACAATTTAAAAAAAAAAAAAAGGACAAACATACCAACACTAGATGGATCATTGGGATTCTGATGAACATCTGGAATGTCAAGTATCCGGGAAGCGATCGCGAACATAGCATAGAGAAGGATAATCGTGGTAAAATTGTTTTCCAAGTTATTATATTTTTCCATAAAATCCAACTTGTCAATGAAAATATGGTAAGGATGAACATATGTCCAGAAAACATCTAATAGTTGATTGCATAATTCTTTCGGAGGAAGTTCCGATATCGCCTTTTGAGTAGCGTATTTTACAGAAGAAAATCGGATATTATAATTAGGAATATGCAGAAATTCAGCATCAGAAGTTACTCTAAAAATTTTTATATAAGAGAAATATCCAGAACTATAACCGAAATATCTTGTATGACCTTCATCGTCAATTGTAAGTTGACCTAATTTATCAGTTAAATCACAAGTAGGGTCATCACTCGATAAAACATCATCAGTATCGCAGTCATGATCACGAAGAGATTTATTATGCTTCACAGGACTTGCGGAAGTTTTTGAATTTGAAGGTGGCAAAGTACGAGAAATCGAAAAATCATAAGGTTTTTTTGAGGAAAGACCTTTAACAGCAAAACTTTGAGACGATCGAAAGTTATTTTCATTCACGTTGATCCACTCAAGATTTGAATTAATTGTATTTTCGGACAAATCACCGGATTGAACCAAATTTCCAAGGACAGATTCCATTCTTTGGAGTCTTGTTTCTAATGCTTCTATATAACCTTTTGGAGGACCACGCTTTTTTGGAGCATCAATAAAAGAGCTATTAAAGAAATAATAATCAGATCAAAGTGATAGAATAATTAGAATGATAAAAAAGAGTATAGCAATATATACCATACCATTCATAACCGTAAGTCCTACAATTAGAACAAGATGGAGGATCGGAACCAGCCTGAACACCATCACATCGAACTTTTTTTCTTCTACAAGAGTCACAAGCTCTGGCCACCCTACGCCGTTTAATACTATTAGACTCTTCGTTTAACATAATCGTAATCGATTATAATAGATAAAATGTGCAATTGGTATAATTGATGTAATAAATTATAATATAATTTATAATTGATATCGATTTTTATAATTATTAATTAAATATCGTAACTATTAAACATACGTTATATTTATGTATTGATTAATGATATGCTTAGTAAATGACGATTATTTTTAAGCAAATTTGAATGTGTTTAAATTTACCATCAACAAATGTTTTTTAATGCTGTCTTTTATATAATGGAAATTTTATTTATATTAAGACGAACAAATCATATTTGGTCGGATGTTCCGACTATCTTATATCTGTGTCGAATGAAAATTCCAAAACGGATTCATTTTACAACAAATCATGCTAGCCTGTTAAAGTCCTTGGGTAAAAGTTTACACGAATCAATTTACTGTACTTCGTGTATTTATGAAGTGCATCATTATTTATTTGACTTGCATTTTTATGAACAGTAGTAAACATGACGATGAGTCGTATCATTGAATTTTTCGGATATTTAAGCCTTCCTATATAGCAATGAAAGATCTAATGTTTATACGTACGTACGTACGTACGTACGTGGAATCGGAAATATTCCAATCTTCCATAATAGGTCATGTGAAAAATTCCAATAGTTTATATAAATTGTTCCCGTGATAAAGTATTAGTCATTCGATTATGTAATTATGTATACTTTTCTTTTTATGCGTAACTACGTAATCGTTTGGCAATCTGTATAATCCAACACTTTGGTATATCGATATATGTATATAGTTATATAATTAGATAATTAGAAATATAGTGAAATTAGTCTTGCGTTTGTAAATCTTTTCAACCCTCTGTAAATGCACATTTTCATAAGTGCGATATTATGTACATATGTGAATCTGAATTACACTAAGCGCTCTTAAGAATAACGAACATAACGGTATTAGTATAGCATGGGGCATAAGACTCATAAGACCCTAGGAACTGATCAAAATTCTGCCAACTTAGTCCACAATAGATTAACATTGGCCTTAATTTTTGTCGGAATTTTACTCAAACCAGGGATCAATATCAATATAAAATTTTATTATAATATATTTTAACACTGTATATATGCATTACTTTATACATTTTATATTATATATTTCCTTTCGTTTAACTAGGTAAGCATGGCATTTATCAATCCATTGCTGCGACTTTTTGGAATTAAGAACCCCCGAATTACTACAATTACTATTGAATTATTGTGATGCATATACTACAGTAAAACGAACCCCAAATCGAATAAAACTAATATAGTTATCTCATCTCCCCACCTTAAAACCCATGCTATAAAATTTATTTTAAAATATACACACGTTGACAAAATATCATGCCTAATTATGGACAAATAATTTAACTCACGCTTTGTACACCATTCTCGTGACGTAGATCAGTCAGGGATTTTTCAAATTCGTGTAACGCGTTATATGCTGCGTCATAAATTTAGGGTAGTGTAAAAATGCGCCGTAATGCCTGTAATGTTTAACTAACGTATCCTACACCAAAACTAGTGAATCATATTTTGTGAGGGTTACAATGCGTTAATCGAAATTTTTTTTTTTCGTAGAGAAATTTAAATTACTTTTAATTTTACATGCAAGACGTTAAGAAAATAAATGCAATACTGATTATTACAGAGCGATGATTAATATTTAATGATTGTTTGATAATTAATTTGTTCAATATTACTCTTTACGCTGTGTGATAGGGTGCTCGGTGAAGTGCTTGTCGATGAAAATGATATGTACGTACGTACGTATTAAAATTTCTGTATGTTGTCAATCTTTATAAGTATTAAATGAAAAGCACAAAGAATCAAGAATTTTCACTTTACGCATTTTATTAGAAAGCATGAAATATGTCGTAGGTGGGAATAGGACTAAAGTTGATTCGGAATTTTTAAGGTTAGGGTTGGTATTTTTAGTATAATTATTCCGTTCTAATCTAAGTGGATTCCGAACCCTATTATGGTTCCATTCCCGCTTACAACAAATATAAGGCCACAAATTTAATGTCTTGGTTTTCATAACATGAAACTTTTAAGCAGACCCGGCCGGCCGGGGGTTTTTTTTTTTTTTTTTTTAAATTTCATATATAAAAGTTTTATAAAAATTTTTTTAAAATTTCTTTTAAAACCCACCCGCTTAAAATTTTGACCCGGCCGGGTTACGAAAACCAATGAATTAATTTTGCATAGCCTAATAATCAAATAAGAGTAAAATACGAATTCAGTAAATTTATGTTTCATAAAATATGACCGAGCCTTTTCAAAACAGGGATGGTAAAATTAGAGGTCATTTGCCTTTTTTTCAAATGACCTAGGCCATTTCGGACTAAAATTCATAATAAAATTGGGGTCATTTGAGGTCATTTGAAGGTCATTTGAAGGTATTTATCATCCCTGTTTCAGAGTAGTAAAATACCGGAAAAATCATTAAAGGTTAAATTTAGTGGTAAATGATTGACTTAGCGAAACATAAAATACTGTAGTAGGTCTAATTTTAAATTCATCTAGGCGGTAAAAAATCCAAAAACAAAAATTTAAAAAATCAACCTTTTTCTTTGAATCTATATTAAGTCAATTATTATTGTTAACAAAACAGCACAAAGGTATAAAATTTACTAAACTTTTTTAAGACTTCATCTCTTGTGTGAGCCCTAGACCAGAGCTCTATTAGAGTACTATAAGGAAGAGCAAGAGCCTAGAAATAATTTATATAAAACGTGATCAATTTCATGATACGAGAAATATCATTTTTAACCCATTTTTTCGTTATAAATGGATTAGAATAATTATTTAAACTGGAGCACAAATACAAATTCGGCAAATTTACGTTTTACCATTATGAATGAGCTTTTTTAGTGTGTTAAATTACTGTGTTAATATTAGTGCGTTAATATCATCAAAGCACATGTCACGTATACTTTATTTTGGTAAAATCTATAGCTACATTAGAAGGTCATCGATATGTCACGTTAGTATATCACTATTACATCATGCTATATTATTTGATCTTATGTCTGCGATCTATTCTAAAACAATATTATCTAATTATAATTACAGTATAATTATAATAGTGATTGTAATAGTTTTTTTTGTTTTTTTTTGAATGTTAATAGTGATTGTAATAGTAATTGTAATAAAAAAGTATATTACTACTGTATAAAATTTTTTTTTTAAAAAAAATTATAAAAAAAGCATTAAAACAGTATTGTAATTTTCATATTTATTAATCATTATTTAGAATTTTTGTTATTATTTTTTGTAGCATATTTTTTTTTTTTTTTTAATCTTCAAAGGTGAGGCCATGCCTCTATCTTTATTAAAATCCAATTAAACTTTTTTACAA